>VXBN01002514.1:28551-91394 GCA_013397395.1 Sinosuthora webbiana | reverse complement strand
GGGGGGGGCCGAGCCGCCCCCGCCGCGGGGTCCCCGCGCATCCCCGCCCGACCCGCCGCTGCCTCGGACGCTCCGGGACCGGGCAGCGGGAGGAGGAGCGGGGAAAGCACGGGGGCCTCCTCATCCGCTTCCTTCTCGTCCGCGTGCGGCGGCGGCAGGCGCAGCATCCTGGAGAGCGGGAGGCCGGGAACAAAGGCTCCGCGCCAGCCCCGGCGGCTCCACCTGCCCTGCCCAGCGGAGATGGCGTCCCTCGGCTTAGGGGGGCTCAACGTCTCCGCCCGGAGGAAGAGCGTCCCGTCCCGCAACGCCGCGGTGGAGAGGCGGAACTTGATCACGGTGTGCAGGTGAGCCCCGGGCCAGGGCCCTACTCCCCCCGAGGGGACCGTTCCCCCTCGCTCCCGCTCCGCACAGGTGGGTCGGGGGCAGGAGCGCAGGTGGCGGCCCCATCGCAGCCCTGTCCGGGGGAGAGAGGCCGGTGCCGGCCCCGCGGGGGTAGGGCAGCCTCTTCCATCCATCCTGACTCAGCTCCTGAGGGAGCGTTCGCAGGAGGGTGTCCGGGCGCGGGCGAGGGGCAGGGGCTCACCGGGCAGTGCCGCTGCTGCTGTGCGTCGAATGGCCTCTTTTGAGGCGGGGGACTGAGGGGCTTGTTCTCGGCACCATGCCTGCGTTCCCGGGCGAACGGCGGTGCAAGGCAGGGCAGGATGAGCGCTCTAATGCGCTGGACTTGTGCGGGTACAGCTGGTGTAGCTGCCCTTCAATTCACGCGGACCGGCCGCCCGTCCGGTTCGGAGTTAATGTGATGAGGTTTGCAGTCAATGGGATGTGTGCGGGGGAAGAGGTTCGAGCCGCCGTGGAGGCCGCTGACCGTGCGCTCCTGCGAGCGCGCCGGTGCCGCAGGAGCATCCCGAAGAGGCTGCGCTCCGGGATATTTTTATCTACGAAATCTAGAACAGGAGATCTGCAGTACTAGAGCTACTGTATTCAAATGTCTTTCTTTCTCTTTTTTTTTTTTTTAAACCATCTTATGCAAGCTTAATAACAGTTTCTATGACGTTCCATTTCAGCGTTTCCACTGCTGTCACTGTGGAATTCATGCAGCATTTCCAGGTGTGCAGCAGTGGCCTGTAACGTCATGGCAAACTTTTAAATACGTGGATATTCTGGTAGCGATGGCTCCATTCTGTCGTTTGTTTCAATTGCTTAATTCTGAAGTTATTTAAGTAATTTCAATATTATGTGGGAAAGGTCTTCAACAGATTCATGAGGGTTGTGTATAATTTTAGCTCTCACAAATCTTATTAAAGTGCCAGGACAACTATTAGATAATTTTGTACCATCATCACCTAATGCTGCAGCAGGATTTTTAAAACCCCACAGAACATAATTTTTTCCACTCTTTTTTTTTTTTTTTTTTTTTATGACTTCAGTTACANTTTTTTTTTTTTTTTTAATGGTATACTGTTAGTGGGTTTTACAAAGTGTGATTGTATCATTCATCTCATGAATTTGCTTCAGTATTCCTTCAAGTCATAGTATCTGCGTTTGAGTAGCATCAGTACTATTCCGTCTTTTCCCAGTCTTGTAAGCTTATCTCTGCTCCTACCTGTGAAAAAGATACACAACAAAAGAAAATTTTAAAAAAAAGTTGTGTTTTTTTTATCAAGCCTGCTGAAGCAGCTTAAATAATAGAAATTTTCAGTTTCACGATTATTACAGAGAGGCAGATATTGCCAATCTGCGTGCTTAGGAAAACACCAGTTTTATCAAGTAATGACACAATTGTACAGGATATGAACAGTTCTTTATAAAGGAATATATTTTATTCTACAGAACTTATTTTTTTCTACCTCCCTCTTGAGAAGAGCTCTTCTGTACTCTGTGCTGTTACATTGTTTTATTGGTTTATTTGATGTCCTTGTTCTGAAGTTGAAATGATGGTGTAATGTATTTAAAAATGCTTAGCAATCTGAGGAAATTCAGTTAAACATGTAAAACAAAGAGCTACTGCAGAAACTGCTTGAGATTGGTGTATTTTTATTATTTTCAGTAAAGTGACTTAATTTTGGTTTATCTTCACAAAACCTGAAGTTCTCAGTTTGTGAATACACATTAAAATTTGGAAAGGATGTTGAGGAAAATGGATTTGCATTATTATGATGTATGTATGTTGCTTTATATTTTTATTTTGCCAGTGTAAGTGTAAATGTTTAAAATATTTCTGTTCTTTACTGTAGTTATTAAACATTTGCTATTATAGAAAAGTGTTACTTAGGAATAGCCATGTTATTATTGAAAAGAGTAAAATAGTAATCTTTTCCAATCAGAATTCTATGAAAATAAGAAAATGTTCTGGTAAAAAATAGCTTCAGTCAATTGATTCAATCAAATTTGGATGGTATGGCTTGCTCCCCAGTGAAGGGGAAAGATCACAAGGAAGATACTCTTCTGCAGTACCATCTGTTAGCAGTCTGATAATTTAATGAATTATTTCTGTCAAAGCTTCAACTTAGCATATTTTTACTTAATAGTTATACCAGACTTCAGGCTTTTCATCTTTTCTTACAGTGATTATATCTATCTCCTTCTGCAGATGTGGATAGTTTCTCTTATTTACAGTTTTTTGGAAAGAACAGTTTTTTCCACTGAAATGAGTGTCACTGTAGCCATGGAAAGTGACATCGATACTTAAGTTCCATAAACCAATTGCATGTGAAAATGCATGGCTGTGTTATTGTAACTGCACAGCCATGATTTAAATTGAAATAATTCTCAGGAATTTTTTTTGAATATGCAGTGCATGTTTTAAGCTTTGTCTCTCTCCTTACCTGTTTTCCCTGAAGTTTGATCCCTTTTATTTTCCAGTAAGTGGCACTGAGATCTTTTGCTAGTTATAGAGTGTTCAATTTGTTTTAATCTAGCCTTCAATAGGATTCATAGATCAAAGATACACATAGATACAGAACAACTGAGATGGGCCTCAGAAGTGATGTTCATAGCTTAAATGCAGAATATTAACACAGAATTGAATAACTATTAGGAAATATGTTTTAAAACAGTGTTTTTGCTAATACTAATACACATAAGACCTGTTGCACTGACATTGACCCTTAGCTGAGCTGTCACACATCATGACCAAGCCATGTTTAGTATAAGGGTAATGTTTCATAATCTTGGGGATTATTCTATAGTAATAGTTTAAATTCTTTAAAATAGTTTTTTAATGACACTTTCCAAATTACAAGTTAAATAATCATGACAAAATCCTTTCATTCATTTGAAAACTTAAAAGGAGGTGCAGAATTGGACAAGGAAAATGAACAGATTCACACAGCAATCTAATTTCCCTCTTTTTTGCTTTTTAATTAGAGACTTGTTGCTGTTTTGGAAATACGCCTGTAGACGTGGGATGTATCCACAAAAGGTTTGGCTTTGCTTTGGAGTTATTCAGGAAACTTGGGCGACCTTCTTGCGCATCTTGCAAAACAGTGGAAGAACCTACCCTAAAAAGATCGTTTTAAGTCTTTCTTATTCAAGAACGTCTCAATCTTACATAATTTAGAAGGTCTTTTTAAGGCTGGAGAACACTACTGTTTCTACATCTTCTTTTTTGGCTCAAGCAAGAGTAGATTTGTGACAGAGAAAAATGCGTAATAATCCAAAAACATCAGAAGGTCATTTAGAAACACTGATATTGGAATCTCTTCAATGGCAGTTACTGTATCAAAAAAAACAAACCCAAGGAATGTCCAGGAGTAGAAGTTGTTGCAGTAACATAATGGGAAGTCTTGGATAGAAGAGTTTTTTTTTCTAAGTCTTGAAGCAACAGGTGTAGCAGCAGTAAGTGACATTACTCATCTCCTCTTGCAGTCCACTTAGAAGTTAACCTCTGATGTGTAAGCAGACCCTTGCTCTGGAGTGCAGTGCTGCAGTGGCAGCCCAGTGGAGAGAAGATGGAGTGTGGTGGTGCTTGGGCGCTTTTCCTTGGTAGCAAGTGACAGGATGAGAGGAAAAAGCCTCAAGTTGCACCAGGGAGGTTTAGATTTGGTATTCAGAGAAATTTCTTCGTGGAAGGGGTGGTCAGGCATTGGAACAGAATGCCCGGGGGAGTGGCAGCAACACCATTCCTGGAAGTGTTCCAAGAAAATGTGAATATGGCACTTGGGGACATGGTTTAGTGGTGGACTTGGCACTTGGTTAAGATTGGACTCCATGATAATAAGGGTCTTTTTCAACCTTAGAGGTTCTGTGAAGATGGGAGCAGTACAGGGAACCAAGGAATCAGCCCCAGCTCTAGCTATTTGGACATTTTTCGTCATAGCTCTTGCATGCTTTAGACCTGACCTTTTGTTTCTTGACTTTCAGTTTCTATGTGGCTCCACATAGCTCTGCAAGAGCCTGGACTTTCTGGTCTGGGGCCCATACACTGGAAACAATTTCAATGGATGAGGAGAATTGTACAGTTAGTGTAACCTTTTTCCAAAGGCATGACTTCTATAAACCCTTAATCCTTTTTCCAATATACATGGAAAACATGGTAAAGTGTGAATATCTAATATACAAAACGTGCTCATGACTTTTAACTTGCAATTAAATATATGTTTGCCTCTTTGTAGTATTTGGAGGAAAAAAGATAACACAGAAGTATTTACGCAAGAGGTTTTTTAAAATCTCAAAAAAATATTTGTAGTGAATCAGATTTTGCTTGGTAGTGGTCTTATCTTCCTGATTTACGGAAGTACATGCTTACACTCCCTGTAAGTTCTCCTAAAAGCAAATTTAACCAAACTTGACTATAAAGGTTTAGGTTTTTTGGTGAAAGGGTAGAGTAGCAGATGAAAATTAACCTTTCTGATGTTATGGCAGTAATATGAGCACTTAAAACTGACACCATTTTGATGATGAGCTCTTAGACTGTCTTTTATAATCAGACACTAGGTATATAAAATTTTTTTGATTCCTTAAATACTAGTTTTTTTGTCAGTTGTGTTGCAGAATGCTTTAAAATTAAAAAAAAAAAAAAAAAAAAAGCTTCTTGCTGATTTTTAGCAGTGTTTGTGGAATAGCTCTTAAATGTTTCTTCTTGAATATATTTCCATTTCTGAATAGGTATTCCATACCTATTAATTAGTGAACTTTCAAGTATGATATTGAATACAGGAAAAATAGACGTAGCTTTATATTGTACTCTACTTGATTTTGCAGTTTATTGATGACCATATCTCTGAGTTTTAAGATGATATTCCTGTATACAGAATACAGGGCAGAACATCACTCTGCTAACTCACTGTCTATCTTGTGTATGGATGTGTGAGTGATGTGCTGCACCGTATCTTTTTCAGACCTGCATGGTGTGGGAAGACTCATCTTGTTACAGTTAATATTAGCTTAGTCATGGCATTGCTATAGGCATTTGTTTTTCAAAATGAAGGTGTTTTTTATGAAAAATTTCTCAGCTCTGATATAGCTTTGAGGAAGCAATAAGTTCTGCCATTAGAAAAGTCAATAGCAGTTAACTGGTGGGCATGCATGTCTCTCACTTACTCAAAATTGGTTAAAAATGTGGAGGAGTTCAAAACTGAATCATAATTTGGCACTGCAGGAGAAGCTTCCTCCTCCACCCTAATTCACTCCTAATTCCTGTTCTGCAAAAAACACTACAACAATTGAAGCCTGAAGGAAAGGTAAGTTAGGGAGTCTTTATTCAGAAGTTTACTGAGTAAAATAAAATTGAGTGGAAACTCTTGAGCTATGTGTCAATTTAGTTTGAGCACATTAGTTTTGTGCATCAGAAGGCTGTGCTGACTCCACTAAGGAGGCAGTTACTCTGTACTCTGTAGTATAGAGCATTTCAAAATAGTACCAGTGTAAGGAGCTTCATTCCTGCCCATGTCTATAGTGCTATGCTGCTTCTGCAGCTGTGCCATAGAAGTGCTTGTGTTGAGATGCTGTGGAGGATATTTTTTATGAATGTATCAATATTTAAGAGTCACTTCTCCCCTCCTTTCCAGTACTGAAAATCTAGAACAGTTCATACTGAGCACCATAAAAAGGAGAACTGGCAAAACTGAGGAAACTGGTGCTCGCTCAGGTGTAGGATCTGGGAGGAACAGGCAGAGTGAGAACATCCTGAGTTGGTACTGTTGACATTTGGGTGTTGTGAAAGCTACCTCCTCAGGCTGTACAAATTTCTATTAATACAAATAAGATTGTTGCAAAAAAACATAGTAAATGCTTCAGATTTAATACTTTTAAGTTTGAGAACGTGTGAAATTGAAAACTGGAAGAACAAGTTACAGAAAGGAAAATAAAAATGGATGATGATTAAAATTATGGAGGCAAAAGAAAAACAATTTTTTGTCACATTTGTTGAGGTTTAAACTATCCTCTGAATAAGAATAAAAGCTTGTATAGGTGTGTAGGTGTAACTAAACACAGCAAACTGGCCAGTTGACTAGTTACATCTTGTCTGCTTTTTACAGTGACTTGATTTGGCTTTTCCAGTTTTTAGTGTTAGATCATTGAAATTGAAATCTTTCCTAGCATAAGAATGAAGTAATGTAGTGCTGAATAAGGATTACCTCCATTCACAGGAAAATCAGCCTAAGTGAATGCAGAGTTAACAATGCATAAAAATTAATTGTTTTATAGTATGTCTAAAATAAGATTATTTTTGCATTAGGATGAGATTAGAGTGTTCTCATAATAGGATAAAGTTTGTATTTCTGATTACTGGACATGGATTTTTGGGAATAAAAGATGCACTGACAAAATGTCAAGCAAAAAATGGTTATATTTAGGATTACAAAGAGAAACTGCTGTTGGATGCTTTTGAGTGCTTGTTTTCCTACAACTTCATTCAAGTAATTTAGAGAAGAGAAAAATAGCTCATTTCTATGTGGAGACGGTGGGGATTTTTGTTTTCTTTATGTTTTTAAGGCTTTATGCCTAAGACCACCAACAACAATTGCACTTCTACACTATATCTGAACATTTTGTGTGTTCCTGTTGCTCTGACTGAACTTGAAATCATCAAGGTGGATTCTGGTTCCTTGCTCTTTTGGTTTATACAAACTACTGCCCTGCTATAGAGGACCACTAATTATTCATATAATTTATGATTGTCCCATATTTTTGCTCTAGGTTTTCAGTCAAAACTCTGATTGACCGTTCCTGTTTTGAAACTATCGATGATACTTCCCCTGAATTTAATAATTTTGCAGCTATTCTGGAACAGATTCTAAGTCATCGACTGAAAGGTATGTTAACTTCCTTACTGGTGATGATTTTGCCATGAGAATTTTTTTATACCAAACAAATATGCATCTGTGCAAACTCCTTGATGCTGAATGAAAGCATTGACTTTCTTTGTGTGCCTGTCCTGTTGCTGTTACCGTCCTGATTTTCTGCATTACTATGGAAAAGTGAAAGCAACTACTTCTGTGAAACATGTTTTAAATGATCTTGTTGGAAGCCTTCTGGGCTGGTAATGAAGCAAGTGAATGTTGCCATGGTGCTGAGCTCTGTCTGCTTTTCTGCTTTATGATAAGACTGTGTCCTAAGACTCTAAGAGACAATTATATTATCTGCTTCAGTAGGAGCTACAGAGCGTGTCTGGTGCTGCTCCCATTTCTTTCTTTGTTCCTTGCTTTTGTTGCCTTTTTTTCCAGATGCCGTTTTTAGGTCCTTTCATTCTATTGCTCCACCTCTTTAGTGAAGCTGTTTTTTCTGCTGGAATGTCCTGGATTAGGTTGCTTTTGAGAAAGGTCGGTTGTTGATTTTCTTCTTGTATCAAGTCAGATGTTCTAATTCCAGATAATGTCTGTTTGCATTTTCCAATGGTTCTAGAGGAAGCTGCTTTGCTCAGAGAACAAGTGTGCTTTAACAGTAACAGTCGCTAGAAGAGGACCTTGGAAGCATCTTCTCACTTCTCAGATCTGTGTACAGTTTCTGAAATGATTTGAGGATTATGAAGAACATCATAATCATCTAAATATAGATGTGTAATATGACAATCTACTCATTTTCGTACCTTTTAATATTCATAACCAAGCTTTGTGAACAATACTGTGTGTAGGCTGACATTTGAGTAGCACAATTACTACCTGCTGTGGTTCTGTCAGAGGAGGAAAAAAATGGTGCACAGTATGGTAGAAACATAGGGTTTGTCACATTGTGACAAAGATTTTTGGAGTGATTATGGGTACTTAGCAGCTTGACTCTGCAGGGAAATTGCTCTCTTTTCTCCTCCTCCAACTTCAGCAATATTTGTGCAAAAGTCATTGTAAATTTTATTCGTCAACATTCTTTTGCTTCACAGTCTTTTATTCAGTACAGGCAGTACAGAGAAGAAGTCTTGACAGGTTGGCAAATGGAATTTGCAAGTAAAAAATAATTTCAAGTAAGAAATGGAGAAATTCAAATACCTAAATTTTTGTTTCACTCTTCCCCTTGTAATTGCTAGTTTGGTTTTCTAAGTTTGCAGAATTAAAATTACAGAAAAAGGCAGGAACTTGTGGATTGTGTGCAAATGGAGAATGTTTTGGTAATAAGCTAGTTAACTGCATGTAATTTTAAATAAAATTTAAATAATAAACCAGAAATTGAGATAAGAAATGTACTATGACGCTTCAAATTTGAGAGGGTATGTATTCTACAACTCAGGGCTTGAAAGAAATTGTATTTTATTGATGGAATAGATGAATATATTCTGAATGCATACTTGGTGTCAGTAGGAATAGACTA
This sequence comes from Sinosuthora webbiana, assembly GCA_013397395.1. Lineage (NCBI taxonomy): Eukaryota > Metazoa > Chordata > Aves > Passeriformes > Sylviidae > Sinosuthora > Sinosuthora webbiana. The sequence continues at coordinate 82,652 of VXBN01002514.1, read as the reverse complement.
AAAGCAGACTGGTGATTGCAGTGGGTTGTATAAAGTGTTTTGAAACTGGCAGAACATATTTGATCTGTTTGTCTATGGTAAGATAAACAGCTTCATTGTATCAAAGTTGTCAGAATAATCTCATGGCAGTGTAGTTAAACGGGTGATCCAGATTTGAGAGTTTAAGTATATAGAATTTTACTTTCTTAGGGCCATGGCAAGCAGCAGTTCTTAATCTTTAGCTTCCTTTGGAAGTACTGGGTGAGGAAGGAAGAATAAAAAAAAGTACTTACTTTATGTTATAAAGTTTACTTTTTCTAATAAAACTTTTACTGGTAACTCTTCTGACATTAAATTTAATGTATTTTCAAGGAGCAAAGCATAGTCTTGATGGAATATTTAGACTGTTTCTGTTTATTGGTTTCATGCTTAATTAGGATCCAGACAAAAAAAAACCCAAAAAAACACCAAACCCAAAATGGCAGGAAGAAGGATGGTTATTTTAAAGGGAAAAGAATTCAACTACAGCGATTAGAATTTTACACTTTTTCTAAACCCATTGCAATTAAAAATTCTGTAATAGTAGTTGTCCAAGCCTTATGTTTTCCTAGGTGTTCTGGAAAAAATGGTCATGTAGAAACACAAGCATCATGTAAAATAGATTTTTGATAGGTACCTGATCTGATGCTCTGATGCAAAAGGGTCACAAAATAGCATTTTTTATTTAACCACCACGACTGGTTTTGTTGATTTGGTTTTTTACATTCACTCTCATTGAAGAATTAAGTTTTGGAAAGTTTTTAGATGTCATCCAGTCCAACCTCTTGCTCAAAGTAGGGCTGTCACAGATTACTCATGATGTTGTCCAGTTGTAATGAAGGTCTCTATGATGTTTCTTAAACAAAGTGCAGTTTGCTACAGATTTTTGTTCTCTGCTGCTGCCCAACTTTGATGCTGTACTTACTTTTCCTGCCTGTGGTCTTCATGGGGTAGTGAGCCATACCAAGAAGTCAAATAGGCAGAAAACTGATGACTTTCCCCGTGAATGCACTTTTTTAGCCCAGCTGCTCATATTTTTAAGAATATTTTACATATGGGTATTTGCTTAATAGTAAAATGAGATTGGCAGAAACAAACCAGCTCATGCAACAGAGTATTGTTGCAATTGCCCCTTGAGTATATATATCTTTTCATGTGACTCAGAAGACTTGACACATATGGCACCAAAATAGTTCCAAGAAAGGTAACATATTATGCTATGGCACTTACAGCTGCAGGTACTGCCAATAAGTATCAGTCAGCAATAGGCCACTGTTGACAGTAAAAGCAAACTGAATTGCCCTAAGGATGAGCGAGATTGAGCAAGCTGTGTTAGCTGAATTTTAAGGGACTGCCTTAAGCTCTAGGAAGTGGAGAGCTATTTCCCTGTGCTGTGTAACACTACACAGTAGTGGGCAGTATACCTGGTACTGTCTACAAGTGCTGGATGTATTGAGAATGTGGAGTAGACCAAAGGTCGTAATGAGAAGGATATAAGGCATGTGTCCTTCTTGTCATTGAAGTAAGCTGTGCATCATCCCTGCTGGCAAGATATGATACTACTGGACAGGGCAGTTGAAAATCTTGGAAACAGAGGAAAGAAGAAGTAATAGAAAAAAAAAAGATTAGTGCCTAATTACTCTTATTTCTTCTTAGGAATAAGCTTTCTTTGTGTTGTTTTACAATACAGCGGATATTAAGTGTTACTCTGGGGGGATACAGGGACAATGTATTTGAAGGTCCAAATTAGACCTATAGTCCTGAAAGGAATTTCACAAATTTGTTTACAAATCTATGTGTATTTGATAATCTTTAAAGCAAGGTGAATCATTTTAGGAGCCATTTTTTTTCTCATATAGTTATTTGGATTTTTTTCCATTCTTGACCGTCCGGTACTGTGGAGATGATGCAGTTCCTTGTAGTCATCTGTGTGGTTTCTTGTTTTCATTTCTGGACACAGATTTTTCAGGTATATTTCCTGTAAGTGTCTTTTTTATCACACCAGCTAAGTGTATATGGGTAGTGCAGAAATGATAGGACATCAAAAGTGTTCAGCAGCAGTACTTGGGATTTGATCTCAGATATCCAAGCTGATTTAAAACCTGAGGTAATTTCAAAGTGATGTATACTTTGTCTTTATTAGATAACTAGATGGTAATATTTTCTGCCTTTTCCTATCACTTTAAGTTAGCGTTAAATGAGTTAGTATTGAAAAACACGAAAAACTATTGTAGATTTCTGTGGCCATCATCTTAAACGTATCTCTGAAAATTAGTCTCCTGGATGTATTTGCTGACTTACTATATTTTCAGTGTAATACCCTTTGTGCAACAAAAAGGGTATTATCCTTTATATCCAAACTGCTAGCCAGTATGTGTGTTTAGAAATAGTGTCAGGTGTCAGTGTGTAAATGTATCTAGTGCATCCTGCTTGTGACTTGTACAATTTTTGCATATCGTGGTTACTACTTGTTATCTGTACACTTACTTGCATTTACCACCATGAGGACACAAAAAATATGCTGTACCATACTATTTTGACACTTTGACAACTTCATGTGCCTATTTTCCTGTATATTTAGGAGGCACTATAAACGTGTCAAAAGCTTTTCCTAGGGTTGTCCATGAAGGCTGCTTTTATCTATCCAATCTATGTAACTCCTAAATTTTAGGAGTTCTTTGAGTAAGTAAAATGCAGCTTTTAATACTCTTTGTTCTGAGAGAAACAAGTCTGCTGGATTAAATAATTAAGGTAATGGTGATATAATGGGAGTGAAAAAGGTAGGTTGAGGATATAAGAACTAAAGGCACTACTATCATGAAAAAGAAAATAAGCATACAGCTGTGGTAGGTCTTTATTTGGTGCAATGTTATTAGCAGAATAGCTTTTATTTCTGGATTTAGTATCTATGCACACGTAGTGAACTGTTACTCTTTTTGACTAAGAAGAAATAAGAGCTGTTGTGTAATTTGTGGTTTAGTTCATTCTTCTTGTGTGGAGAAAAACTGTAAATGAATTTATAACTCTCTTGAAGGACTGAGCTTGTGAAGTACTCTAAGTATTTAATGACTCATTTCGAGCCCATAGGCTTGAAATAAGGGTAGGTATCTCATAAATTCCTCAAAGATCACACCAGTTTATTAGCAAGAAATTGTACTAAAACTTATTTTTAATGGATAGAAAATTTTGCTGCAAACTAAGTAATAGATGGAAATCTGGAGAAAAACTGTCTGTACCTTGGAGCATCCTAGTCATTACTTCTTTGCAACTATGGAACTTTGTAAATTAAATTGGACTGTGATTGAGTAGGGATCAAACTGTTTAATCTTATTTGTGAAGAATTTCATGAAAAGGAATCTGCAATAACTGTGGATGTTTGTATCTAGTTGTTGGAACAGAAATAGGTTGATACAAGTAGGTGTGCAGCAGTATGCAAAAATGTGGTGAAGGCAAAAAAAATCACAGTATTGTTTCTATTTGCTTTGCAGTTCTGTAGACAGGAATGGAATTTATTTGAAAAATGTTTAATATTACACACGCAGCTTTCATACTTACCTAATAATTTTGTTTGGCTGACAAAACCAGCATAATTTCTGTTGGAATAGCTGTCAGCTTCTACATCTTCATATGACACGTGAACTTCACAGCAAAGACAACATGCTCTTTGTCCTATGCACCTCATGAGAAACTTCCTCTTTCCTTAAGAAATACTTGGACAGAATGTAAGTTCTATACTAAAACTAGCTTTCAATTTTATTAAGATCTTAAAAAATTTAGATATGGTTTAGAAATCATAGAACAGCCTAGCTTGGAAGGGTCCTTGAAGAATCATCTGGACCAACCATTTGGGAATGGGAGTCTAAATGAGAAACCTGGCACCCTATCCAATCACATCTTGAAAACCTCCAGCGACAGAAACCCTACCACATCACTGAGGATGTTGTCACAGTGAATTTTGGTTCTAATTTCAAAAAATTTCTTTCTTGGGATGAAATCTCTCCCAGTGCAACTTGTATGGGTTGCCTTTTGTCTTCTGTGTGGCTCCTTGTAGAGAAGGAGCCTTCACCCTCTTTAAGTACTGGAAAACTGTGATGATTTCCCCCATTGAGCCCTCTCTTCCCTAGAGAGGGAAAACCTAATGCCTTCAGCCTTTCCTCATAGGACAGGTTCAACAGCCCTTTGAACATCTTTGTGACCTTCCTTTGGACCCTCTCCAATCTGATCCTGTCTTTGAATTGTAGAGACCAGAAGTGGACACATTACTGCAGGCAGTGCCTGACAAGTGCTGAGTAGTGGGAGCTGTTTCATTTCTCATTCTTGAGACTTCTCATGGCTGTGTGCTTTGAAGGCCAAATAAAATTTCACATGCTGAAAGCTTTTAAAATCTTAGTAAATCTGTAGTTTAGTATCTTACTTAGTATTTCTTAAAATACATTCTCACTATTCTCAGTCAGTCTTTTCCAGCATTTTTCTTTGTATAGATAGGCTGAGAAAGTTTTTCTTCAGATTATATTAATTATGAGAGCATGGGCAAGGTTTAAAGTTGTAGGGACAGAATAGTGAAATACAGGAGACCATGGTTCACAAAAGGTGCTGAGCTGGCTGTGAGTTTCAAGTGAAGGAAATTCCTGCTGAAGTCTGAAACCCATTGCATCCTCTGACAGAGCTGGAATGAGATAGTAGCCCACTGTAATGTCAGAGTATGTTAAATTATGGCCAGCTGGCTTTCTCGATCATTGTAAACCAAGTGCAGTGTGGTGGTATGGATTTCTGTTGTAAAGTTATTTCTTGTTTTAAATGACCATGTCTTTTTCAGGTGTTCAATTGCAAAAGGAATTTCCTTGCATTAGCAGCTTCGGAAAACTGGAGTGAAACTGTTTCTTGCTAGATTTGTTCTACCCTTAAGATAGTTTGAAAAAAGTTAATATATCATATGCTTGCCTTTATTAGTTGGAACTAGAATTGATGATTTGAAGTCATCTTTACACCCTAGCTGCATTTTAATTTTGTAGGTACAATTCCTAGGGCAGAAGTGTTTTCGACTTGGTGAAGAATATGAAAAATATCTGTAGCTTTTTTGTGTTGTTAAAATACTGTTGAATTTTTGTTGCTGTCCACTAAACTTGGTATTTCAACAAAAACAGTAAGATTGTAAAAGCACTTACCTTGTGGAATTTCTTTTCTTTTAGTCCTTAGAGCTGAGCAGATCTAAAACTACAGTAACTGTGGCACCTTGGAGTTCTATTTTTTCTTTGGCATATTGGGTATTATATGTTAATTCTTCCTGCTTGTGACTTTTTTGTGTTTTTTAAAGTCTTTTATCGTGCTTTGAACTTTACAAATGTATCTGTGGTGAAGGAAGCAGATGGACCACTAAATCAAGTGACATGCACCCTCCAGGGGAAGAAGAACCTTGCCATTTGAATTTCTTCAGCTCATAGGGGACAAATCTTTTACACTACTTTTGCTATGCTTGAAGCTAAGTCTAGTCATGTCAGATAAAAATGCATATTTTGGATTTTATTTTCAGTATGTATGATTTGCAGTATCACTCTAATATATTCTTTCTTGAAGTCTGAGCTTTGTGCAGGAAAAGAGAAGTCTTTCTCATACACTAGTAAAGCTTCATAAGTGCAATTCAAGACTTGAAATGTGATAAAATTAGCTTAAAAATAATATCTCATTTTATATGGAGACAAGGTTTTGCACATAGCAATGCTGGCAGTCACCAGAGGGTAATATTAACCTCAGTTGTTCCATACCTGTTTGGAGGTATGTCCAAAGTGAGAGCAGTGTGCTGTTCACTCTGAAAAACAGGGTTGAACTGTTGTGCTGCTGACTAAATTTATGTGGAGATGTTGCAAGTGCTACGTAGTTTTACCTTTTTATTTTCTAGCTTCAATACATTGCAAACTGGAAAAAACATGAAGGATTTTGGTTGTAGTTCCAGAAGGGGTAATGATCTGCTCAGTTATTTTGCTCAGCTTCTGAGGGAATGTTCCGTGTATACTCAAAAGAAATTGTGACTGCAAAACCTTTTTGTTTATCCATCAGCTTCTCTTCAAATGAACGTACGTTTTGAAAAATTCCAGTCTGCTCCTAAAATAAAGATAACACTACCACAGCAAATAGTATTTTATATTTTTATTTATATATATTTTTTAAGAACAAAACTCTCTGTATTATTGAAATGTATATACTACCCATAGAAATAGCATAAATACTATTTGCCTAATATTTTTAAGTCACAGGTTTGTGCTCTGTTGTGATTGAAGAGTTCTGTGAAGGACTCTTGAGTATTATTTTTGCATAATAACAAGAAAAAACCCAAGAAAATGCACATACATGCACAAAGCCCTGAACTTCTCTTTGTGCGTCACTTTCAAACCAGGGTGAGCCGCATAATGCAACTTTTTTTACCTCTGTGAGTCAGTTTTCAGTAGGAATTCATGGACTTGTTTGTATTAAGTCCTTTCAGTAAAGGCAGCGTATCGGGGAGTATTTAATTACATTTATCTCCAATGAGCAGAGAGGGAGCTTCATAAATCTTTATGTATCTTTTTTTTTTGGTTTAAGGTCAGATCACCTGGTTTGGCTACGAAAGCCCCCGTAGTTTCTGGGACTACATTCGTGTAGCTTGCCGAAAAGTCTCTCACAATTGCATCTGCAGTATTGAGAACATGGAGAATGTCGGTTCTTCTAGAGCTAAGGTAGGGGAGAGAGAGGCTAAAGTGACATTTTTATTACATTGCTGTGACATTTCTGTACCTGTAAAAAAACCATAGTTCGTAGCTTACTCTACCCATTTTTCCATTGCTCGAAATATTCTTTTTTATGTGCCTTAAGTATTTAAAAGTATTTAAAGTAAATACTTTTAAATTGGAATGTGTTTCCTTTAAGATTTCTTACTCAGTAGAAAAAAAGTTTTTATTCAGTGATTGTGTTATATTATAAAATGATTGTCCTCAGATTTTTTTACCTTACATAATTTTTGAAGACACAGTATTTTAAGGGAAATTAAGTTCTTGTGGACATGTCTAAGAAATGTGAATATTGTAGAAATTCGGTGATTTTTTGTTTCCTCTTCTAATCCTTTTACTTTGTGTAGAATTTATCCACTGATAGGTGTGATCAGCTCTTCAGATTTATTTTAAAGGTCTTTCTGAATTCTGAGATTTTACTAGATATGAATATTTAAATTCAGTAGATTATAAGATGCGAGGCTACTTTCTGAAATATTCTTATAAATAAATTAAAACTTCCTATTACTCTGTGGAATACTTCATGCCAAGTGGTAGACAGAGAACCTAATTTGTGCAGTGAGTGTGGAGAACAGTGTTCAATTTTTTAGGGGAGTATTTTGAATGTCTGGATATGAAAAGATGGAGAGTATGTTGACACAAATACCCATCATGTGCATCAGTTTGAGTGGTGGTCCGAGTAAGTGTCCTCCTCAGCCTGGAAGATGTCAGCAAGGGTTTGCCAATGCTAGTTGGCTCTGCTTTCACTGGAGGTGCAGAGGCTTTAGTCTTTACCTAAGCAGCATCATCAGTTTTATAGTTTTAGTCATGTTCTAAATAAATGCAACATAAAGGCAGCTCTCCAGGTAAATGTCCTTTTAATTTCAGTGCACTCTATGTTACATTTTTTGCTGTGCTGTATTTATGAAAGCAATTTTATTCAGCATTTCATCGAGTCTTGGAATGGTTTGGGTTGGAAGGGATCTTGAAGGCCATCTAGTTCCAGTCCCCCTGTTGTGGGGCAGAGATGTCTTCCTACTCTCTTTTAGCTTAAGCTTCTCCCCCATGTCCTATCACTACATGCTCTTGTAAAAAGTCTCTCTCCATCTTTCTTATAGGCTCCCTAGAAGGCCACAGTTAGGTCACCCTGAAGTAGGATTATAATCTACTGCTGTTTCTGGTAGAATGTCTGTAGTGATGTTCAGCTAGATGCCAATAAGCACCAAATATTTTAGGCATAAAGACATCTTACTACCTACATAAGTTTGTAAGTTTATATGTTTTGCAAGAAACGTTTCTGGTGTTCTCAAAAACACAGGTGTAACTGTGGCAGCCATTGGAATGTCTCCCTCTTGTAAACTGCAATCCTGTGCACTAGACTGGCAAACACGTGCTTTCCTAAGGGCTGTTTTTTAAAGTTACTGCTGTTGTTTATGGAACTGTTCTAGTGAAGTTTTGCTTTTGGACTCTACAAGTTTTAAGCCTTTTGGATTTGATTTCATGTCTGTATTTTATGAGCACCTTCTGTAATAGTGTTGTTACTGAGGGGAAAAATATTGCACAACGTATTTTTTTATGTAAATCCCTCAAATATTTGAATGAGCACAAAGAATCACTTTGAGGACAAGTTACTGCCGCTGGAAGCTTCAAATACCATTGCTTTTAAAATGTAAAGCTTTCTGCCCTGGTCTGCTGTCTCTCACATACATGAGCTTTTCAAAAGGCTGGAGCACGTAATAAAAGAAAAATCCCTCCACCCTCTCCTCAAAATTTTGGATAACTTTATTTCACAATAAACTTTGTGTCCTTGTAAGAATGCATTTTTTATTTTCATTATTGCTATAATGAAGTACATCCTAGCAACTGTTTCTGTTTAATGCTAGTTTTTTTAATCAGTCATTTACTTAGATAAACCAGAAGTATTAGTATTCAGATTATAAAACTGTTTCTTTTTGTAACACTTAAATGTTTGATACCTGTTTTGTCTTGCAGGGTCGAGCATGGATAAGAGTAGCACTTATGGAAAAACATTTGTCTGAATACATTTCCACAGCTCTGAGAGACTTCAAAACAACCAGGTCTACAAGAACTTTACTTTTGCAATATTTTAGTAAATGTTGTTTAAGTGAGGGACTTATGTTTGGAAGTGAATGGTGCACTTGACTTGTGTAGTAAAGGATGTCATCAATGAAAGACCTGTAACCTAGTGAAAGACATCTAGAGTTGTCATGGATTTGGTTTTAGCATGGGTAAAACTGCAAAATTGAAAATCTTTTCATGATTTCAAAACCTCTCTAAAGTAGGAACTAAATCTGAAATTGTGGTTTAGTAAGGATAGATGTAGTATTCCTTTCAAACTTTATAGAAAGCCTAAGGACTCAGTAAAAATAATTATTATAGTAACTTTTTCTGAAGAAAAAAGGAAGAGAATTCCATGAACCTCTTGAGAACTGTAGAGCAGCAAAGTTAGTGATCAGGCATAGCTAGGATTCTTGATATAATAAGAAAAGTGTGTAACAGATTTTTGTTTTGACTTTTAATGTTAAAAACAGGGACAAGAATATGCTTTGTGGTAAAGAATAGTCTGGCAGTTTTGGACTGGTTTTAGATAATGTGATTATGAGACAAAATTTCATCTAATAACGAGTATGCCTTTCAGATTGTTGATGAAGTCATCTGAATACAAGTGGCTCTGTAACATGTACTTTGTTGAACTCTCAAAGTTTAGGCATAATGAATGGGCTATTAAAACAATAAGAATTTTCTCTGTAAGGACATCTGTTTATTTAGAGTATTATTTGTTTTAATGCTATTTGTCCAGACATCTCCATATATTTTGCCAGTATTAAGCTGACTTTGAAACACAACTAGGTAAACATCCCATTTCATTGCAGTTTCAAACCTGTTGTCTTATTTTACCCAGATTTGCTTGCACATAAAACAAAGAAAATCTGGAAAACATTTGCTTATGCTGCTTCAAACTGAAAAGTCACATGGCTTTTTGAGGACGAAATGAGGCAGAGTAGGGCCACCAATTGTGTAGTTAAGTAGTACATTCTTTGTCCCTGTTTTGCTAGTGTAGTTTGTTAGTGGATAACAATGGTCTTATTTGATTAGCAGTTTCAAATTCATTTATTTGAACATGTTAATGTTTAATATATTTGAATGTTCTTTCAGTGGTATAGCTTTTGGAAACAGCTTCTCTTGCATTCCAAACATAGTAAGTGCAAAGTTTCTTTTGAAGTAATATTTTAAAATACATCTAATGGAAATAAAAATTACATTTTCAGGTTTTGGTTGTGTGGATTTCAAAGCCACTAGCAACAATGGACGTATTTTCTTTCCCATGTGGGATTTCAGATACCTAATAACTGACCTGATTTTTTGGGTGATGATTTGCATCATTTATTTAGCATTTTAAATCTTGTATTTTACTGTATATATAGAAATATAATTATTTCTATAAACTATAAATTTCTTTTGTTACATGTGTGTATGTAGAATACGAGCTTATCTATCATGCTGATAGCTCTTTTTAAACCTCACTGTTGTGTTTAGGTGCCTGGAGTTAGTACTCGAATGGAGCAGCTCATTCTTAGAGCTGTATGTGCATAGTACACTCGGAAGAGGGGTTGGATTAAACACGGGCACAGAATTATTTTTCTAACTAATTGGTCAGACTCTTAAATTATAGCAGACTGTTGTGTTGTGAGATGTCAAGTATATAGCTCTGAATGAAGATTTGTGGATTTTCCAAGGGGACTTTTGGTTTGGTTGGATTGCTGCAGCTGTCTTTAACACTGGCACTACCAGGCTAACTTCTGCATCTCACCATTGAAGGTGTGCCCTGTCCTTTTTGTGTGATTTCTTCCTAGGCACTATTTTACAAGAGCTCAGTGCAGATTGGTACCTGGCAGTGGTTTTACTGATGCCCATGAAATAGCTGCTAATCTGCACGTACTGGGGGCACTGCTGTTTGTTCACAAACGAGTCACTGTGCTGAACCAGACTGTGGAGTCTGTCTGGCTCAGCCAGCTTAGCCTCCTAGTGCCCTTCCTGAAGTCAGAGAGTATAGAGCTGAGTTTGTACTTCCTGGCCTCACTGTCAGGACTATTATCTCTGTCTTCTGAGAGGAAGTCTTGCAGATTTCTTCCTTCTACTGAGAACATCTGAGGTCTTGGACAGCTCATATCCTTATAGCAAATGGATGTCTGTTATAAAGCTGCAAAAGTGGGACTCTCACAGCATGCATTATAACACAATTCAATTTCTGCAGCTGTGCCTCAAAACATTTATTTTCTGGATGTTCACCATGCAGCTAACTGGAGCTCTCTCTGAACCATCCAGAAGCTTTCATTGCAATTCTTATTAAAACAGATGGAGTTTTGGTAGGGCAGTATTGCTGGTATTTGTCTGAAATATAGGTTGTATTCAGTAATCTGGCACCTTCTTGCACTCGTCCACTGCTATGTAAAGGTGAACTGTTCATCTCAGTTCTTAGTAAAGTGACATTTCAATCTTGCCTTTGGTACTGAACACCTCTTGGTTTCCCTCTTGCCACATGTAATCCTAAAGTGAATTGTGATGACCTTCCAGCATGCATCTTCCCAGCATGCAATATTTTAAGAAAAGGAAAACTACATGAAAAATAGCTGATTTGTGAAAATATTTTTTTAAAAAAGAACAGCTACTAAGAATGAAAATTGAATGTTGAGCTTTAAAAGAACCTGCAAATACAATTGTGAGAGAGAACTTCTTTTCATGTGATGGATTCATTATTTCTTTTTGTACATGACACAGATTCTTCCTTTTAGAGTTAAAGTATAACATACCTTCATTTTTTTTTTTTTTTTTTTTTACATTTTATCCATCCGGTCCTACTAGTTCGTAGGACTAATACTGAAAATTCTTTTTGCTTATGTCTAAATTCTTCTGTGCTTCAAGATTGTGGTGTTCTGTGCTATGCAGTCTATTAGTTTGCTTTATTTGAAATGAAATATGAATGCCTCTGGGGTTCATGAATTATTTTTTATTTAAAATCGATTTCTTCAGTTTTCTGTTAAATATGAAAAATAGCTGAAATGATTTCTTTTTTATTGAAGGAGGTTTTATGAAGATGGAGCAATTGTTCTTGGTGAAGAAGCAAATATGCTTGCTGGTATGCTGTTGGGACTCAATGCAATTGATTTCAGGTACTGTGTTTGAGTGCTTTATAACAAAATGCTGAGGAAAAGTATTTATAAATCAATTTGGATGGAAATGGAAAACATTCTTAAATTTCTGTGATAGTTTGACAGACAAAACCTGGGTTGAGGCGAAGAAGAGGGCAAGAGAGATCTTGAATGGCTCTTCTAGATAAGAACTAAGTTATGCTTTTATATAACTGCATGATTATGGGGTAGCTTTTTCAGGTATAAAAATCCTAAAAGGAATCAGAAATATAATTGCAGAAGATATTTGAAACCTATTAAATAAAGCTTATAGGCGTGACATCTTTTAAAATTATTTTTAAACTGCAAGGAAAACTGTGTGACTAAGTACTTGGTTATGTCCTGGTACTCGAAGACAGCATTGTAACTATGTATGTAGAAGGTAATCTTTATCACTTCTAAATTTGAAAAATATAACCTATGAATGACCATTTAATATCAAATTGTGTTAAAATTACCTGCAGGTAAACTGCTTACATTAATTGACCTTTGCAATTTCTAGCCAGGCTTTTGTGGGCTTTCCTATATGATTAATTCTGTGTTTTTGAGGTAACAAAGGTGCAAGCACACCCTAGATAATAAAAAAAACAATACAGTATGTATATATATTTTAAAAAACCCATCACCAATTTATAAAGATTACAGTGCCTGTAAAAAGATAGAACCTGGCTGGTGCAAGACCTTGTAAATATGCCTGGTTGGGCAAATTTAGCCTCAGGCAGAGCCACTGGCAGAGAGTTTCATAATCCAGCACAAGGAAAAGGAGATGGATAATGCTGTTCTTCATTCTTCTGTCAGTTCACTGCTAGTATTTACCTTGCAGTAGCATTAATGCTTGTCACAAACCAGTATGGGAGGTAAACTGCCAGAAAACAGAATAGTAGCCTGGCTGGATGCATTGATTGGATGGCAATGGATGACTGACCATTGCTAAAAGGCCCTTCAGAGATTTACTGCTGTTTATTTACCTCTGTGCCAGGCTTGTTGGTTCCTTCTGTGAGCCAGCTGAAATTGTTGAAGAATGAAAAAACATCCCCAGTAAGAGGACCAGATAGTTCTTTTGTTGTTAGCTAGTTTGGTTCACAGAAGCATTCCATTAGTGGCAGAGATTATGGGAGAATAGTGCTTAAAGAAGAAAAGGAACAAATAAAGAATGAGCAATGTTTTCCCTTTCTGGTGGTAAAGACCATTTAGTTCGCTGGCTGTGGAACTGTAACTGTGTGGGGAAAGGGAAAAAAAAAAGGAAAACAACCTGAAAATTCAGGTCTTGGTGGCTGCTGAACCATCATGGAGTCAGATGAGTGCCAATACCACTGTAAGGAGGGGAATGTCATGTTTGCACTAAAAAAAAAAAAAAAGAAATGGGGAGGGAGAGGTTGAAAACACAGGATAGCTTCTTCTTCCTGCATTGTGTCATTAGATTGGCTTAACTATGTCCTCAACATATGTTCTGGAAGAACAGAAGTGTGCTGCAGGATGATAAGCGTGCTAGCCTTGTGTACAGCAAAATTCGAATCTTACCAGATTTTATTAGTTTAAGCTTTGCATAATCTGATATTAAACTGCTTCTGTATTAGCCCTATACTTAGAAGGACTACAGCTATATATGAATAAGCATTGCAAGATTAGGTCTGCAGTATGTAAATCCTCTCATAAATAATCATCTTTTGACTGTGTTTGTCTCTCAAAAACCTCGGTGGTACATACTAGGGTGTGAGCGCTTGGTTGTATGACTGCTTGTTCTTTCTTTGTCCTCTGATTTCTAATACAAAGGAATCTGTCAATGGTGTTCAGACTACTGATTGGCTCTTGAAGACATTTACATTTTGTGAATGCAACTTTTAAGAGTCTAAGAATTTCCTGTGCAAAATGGGAGCTTAGTACTACAGGAGCATTTTTATTGTGCCACATATCACAGAATGTTTCAGGTTGGGAGGGACCACGGTGCATTGTCTGATCCAACCTGCCTGCTCAGGCAGGGTTATCCTAGAGCACATCATACAGGATTGTGTGCAGATGGTTCTTGAATATCTCCAGTGAGGGACTCCACAACCTCTCTGGACAGTCTGTTCCAGTGCATGGTCAGCTGCATAGTAAAGAAGTTCTTCCTCATACTCAGGTGGAATTTTCTGTGCATCAGTTTCTGCCCTTTGACTCTTGTCCTATTGCTTGGCACCACTGAGCAGAGCCTTCATAGTATTGTGATTTGAATGGCTGAGAAGCCATAGCAATTCTTTGCATGTTATATATGAGATTTTCTTTCAGTTCAGTGTCTCTAATAAATGTTGACTAGCTTATCTGTGTGGAACTGTAAATACAAGATTGGGCTGGAGGTGAGAGAACTAATGTGAGAACATAATCTGATTTTTTTTCTCCCTTCACAGCAATATGGAATTAGGTAACTGTGATCTTGGAGTTGTGCTTTTTCACTATCTTTTTGTTGTTGTTGTTGTTGTTTGTTTGTTTTTTGTTTTGGTTTTTTGTTTGTTTGTTTGTTTTTGGTTTTTTTTTTGTTTTTGAGGAGAAAACTAACAACTCTTTAGATGTACTTCCCAAATAGCATTTAAATTACTGCATTGTCAAAAATTTCACTTTGCAATTCAGTTAGCAAAAGCTGTCAGTTACTAGAATCTGTTTATCAGTAACAGATAGGAGAAATGAGGAATATAAGCCTTGTGGAAGCATGATAATTTTGTCACATCTGTGATAATTAAACATGATTGAAATGCAATACTTTATTTCCACCAAAAAAAACCAAAACAATAAAGTGTAAATGAAAGGTTTATAAAGCTACAGCAATTTAAGAACATTTTCCAAAAGTTAGGTTCATTTATGTTCTTCAGCTTCCTGTACCTCAGCACCTGTAAGTGTCTGAAAGGAGAAAGACCCTGAAATATTTTTGAGAAAATAGCTTTTTACTTGGTAGAATGGGAAAATTCCAAGCTTGTCCATAATTCTTCTGTTTCTGCTGCTTCAGTTAGCTTTTCTGGTATTCTCTTGCCATCTTTCTGTATTATTAAGAATAAAAGTGAATGTTTAAAAATTAGGGTTTATAGCACCAAAAAATTACAAAAAGTAGAGTATCAGGTTGGTAATATTCAACTGTCAGTGTCATTTAATTTTCTTGTAATAAACCTATTGTTGTTGCTCTGTTTTATCAGTTTTTGTCTGAAGGGCGAGGGATTGGATGGAAGCTATCCAGCTGTCATAGATTATACACCGTACTTGAAGTTCACCCAAAGGTACTTTTTAGCTTTACTCTGCTTTCATTTCATTGGCAAAATTTTACTTTTTATTTGGCCTCTTATTCTTTCATTTCATATGCAAAATGATATTTATCTCTAAGTACAAACCTGTACACTCAGCTACCTCGCTCTTTTAGACTGTTGGAATTGTTACATGACTCATGAAATGTGAGTCATGCTAATTTTGTTTCCTTGATTCAGAGTAACAGTTCAGTGGGAAGCAAATGCTGCATCTCCTTTGATGATCACCAGACGAAGCTTTCTCTTAGGCCTTTTCTGTGTAGCCATAAAACTCAAAAGTAGTTATTTTGTCAATAAAAATTATATATACCCTGATAGATGTAATATATGACATAGGCAGTATAAGCCATTAGCACATAACAGAAAGTTGTGACCAGTGGCTATATGTAAACTGACTTTTAAGCTGCATTTTGCTCCTCTGATCAGCCTTATGATTAATAATAAAAACAGTTCTTGCTATCTAATAAATCAAGTAGCAATTTGACATCACCAAAAAGCATGCAAATTAATGCTATGTTTTCTGTTATTAGGTTTACCAAAATGAGAGAACCAATTAGGAATAGTCTTGAAGATGTACAACTGAACATGAAACATCCTAGTGACTCTCTTGAAGTTCTTACTTGCCTATATGTTAGTGACAAATTGTGATTCAGTTTGTATCATGGCAGGATCATGGGGTTATAGAAATCACTTGTTAAAAAAATCTAGCAAATTCTGTTAGTGTAGGGGGAAATACAGTTGTAAGGGACGATTTTCAAATGGATACTGGGATAAATCAGAATCACAGAATTGTTAGGGTTGGAAGGCACCTTTGGAAATCATCCAGTCCAAGCCCCTCCTAAGACAGGGTCACCTGTAGCGGGCAACACCTGGAGCAGGAATGTCCCCACAGAGGGACACTCTACAACCTCCCTGGGTGGCCTGTGCCAGTGCTCTGCCACCCTCAGTGTAAAGTTCTACTTCATGTTCAGGTGGAACTTCTTGTGTTCTATTTTATGGCCGTTGCTCTTCATCCTGTCACTGGGCACCACTGAAAAGAGCTTGGCAGCATCCTCTTGACACCTGCCTTTGAGATAATTATATGCATTGATGACATCCGCTCTTTCTTTCCTAGACTAAAATAAATTCCCGTCTTTGAGACAGATGTCTGCATTCTCTAGAGTGCATTGATTCTGGAAGATATGAAGATAGTTTAACGATGAGTCTACTTAATATGTAGGGATATACATTCTGTGAAGTTACAGGCACAGGATCTTTGCTATAAACATAGATGTACATTCTGATTTAAGTTTATCTTGATTTAATGTAATGACAACAACTTTTTTGGGTTTCTGCTTTTTTTAAAAAAAACCCTCCAAAATCTATTTTTAGATACTACTCTTTGCCTTGAATTTGTGAAGAAAAGGTTAAGTCATCACTTCCTTAGATAGCATATTGTAATGCATTTACCCTTTGTATTTAGGAAAGTAGCCCACATACCATTGTCTGACTTGACAAAGATTACAAGCAAATTTTTGCCCATTTTTTAGGTGGCTATAGAAACAAAAGCTTGAAATACAAGTTGTCTTTAGTAATCCATCATATCCCAATTTTTTTTTTTTTTTTTTTTTTTTTTTTTTTTGCAGAGGTTTTTAAGAAATGCAATGTTTCAATTTCAACCAGAATTTGCATTTTTATAAGCACAGCTTTTGACTTGGCTAATAAATATGGTTCTTCAGTTCTGACAGTATCAGCAGTGATGAAGAAGAGCTAAGAACGCTGGGCAGTAGTGGCAGTGAAGGCAGTACTCCAGAGAACATTGGTCCTCCTTTCATCACAGATGAAAACAGTTGGTACAACAAATGCAAAAGGGTAGAACAGAAGTACCGGCTTGCATTGGAACAGAAGGTAAAAGATTAGTTTTGTGTGGGGGCTATGGAACCAAAGCTCATCACCAGCCAACTGGTGACATATCCATCTAAGTAAAGGCAGGAAAATATATTATTAGATATTGTTTAGCTTCATGTAAGTGGTCCTAAATTTTATGATCCTCAGAATATCCAAGCATCTTTGCTCACTGATTTGAGAGAAAAGAGGCTTGATGAGTTGGGGAATAGAATAGCAATAATTTAGAGATCAAATTTCACAATCTAATTTAGAGGCTTTGGCTTCTTTTTCCAATCTTGCAGTTACAGACACTGTATCTCTAATGCTGTTAGGTTGTGAGCTTGAAGTTGACATGAATTTTCTCTTCCTTAGAAGTCACAGATTTTTATTGTTGTAGCTAGACTGACAGTTGAAGGCTTTTATGATGATAGTGATATTAAACTTTATCACTTAGTCTTAAACTAAACAAAAAGGATCAACGAAGTAATCCATTTAGAGGAAAGGCAAAACTATCTTCTCAGTGATAGTGAAGTGGGTTTTTAGAAAATAGGTAGTTTTACAACTTGATTGCAGCAGAATGGGAAAGGAAAACACTAAAGGATGTTTGTTTGCGTTGGATTTTAATTTAGGTGGCATATTGAATGTAACTATATAAACCAAAGTTAGGTTTTCCATCTACCACCCAACATACCTTAAGTTAAAGATGAAGTGAAATATATGAAAGTGAAAGTATATGATAAGGGAAATATGTCCAAATCTGTTAGTAGTTAAGAGTTATAGTTAGTTTTTCATAACTGCATATAACATCTACGGTAATTACAATGCATATTAGCTAGTAGAGAGAGGGAAGAGGACAGACTGTTCATACCCACCAAAGAAATAGTGCGCAGAGAAAGGAGGGGTCAGGAAAAAAAAGTAAATACACATGGCTAAATTTTTAAAAATAACTTATATTAGTATTTTTAGTATTCTATTTTCCTTGCATAATAATTTGATTTTTGTGAGACTGAATAGAGTAAACCATATGAAGGGCTGGAAACACACAAGGGTGCTTGGAGGTATAATTATTTCCCTGAATACAGAATAGGTAGAATCAAAATTGGTTTATTTTAGTGCACTTGAAAGAATATAGCTAAAGTTTTTCTAAGTAATAGTGAGTCAGATTTACTATGGAATAATAGAAATTTAATATTTATTTATATTAATTTTTTAAAATTATGCATACAATGATTGCTTTTGTATTTTTGCTCTTAGATGTCTTGTTTTTGAAATATGACCTGAAATGTTGCATCCAGGTTGCTGGTCTAATCCTCTCAGCTAGTATGGTATCATTTTCCATATGGAAAGAACTTGTCTTCCTGGAGCCCTCTCTGGTACAGAGGGCATTTTCCCTGCGTTTATAAAGCAAAATATGCTGTTCAAAAGGAATCTCTTCAAATACATAAATGAAAACCTTTCTCTTGAACCACTGGCTGGAATTTCCATCCTTGCCAGACAAAAACGTAGGATCAGTTTGAATGCACACTTTCCCTCACCATGAGGAGAATGTTGTCCGTTCTGAAGAAGCATTGAAGAGAACAAAAAAAGTGGATGTTTATTTTTCTTGGCACATTCAAGTAGTTCATTTCCAAGGATAATCCATCAAAGTTGTGATATGCATGTGTAGAAAAAGTATTGAAACATGTAGCCCACGTGCACAGTCAGAATCACTAGGAGCCTTTATGTCTACGTAAGCACACAGGTTGTCAATAGCTGTAATAGCAAATGGTGGGTTTTGGTTTATTCATGAGTCCAAGATCCAGAACCATTCCCTCTCCATGGAAGTTATTGCTGGTAACATTCTCTTAATGAATTGCTAACTTCTATATGTAACTAATGTAGGGGTGAATTTAATTCAGTTTTAGGATAAATCTTTGGAAATTTTGGTGCATTTAAACAATTTTCAAAATGGTAGCTACCCTGACAGCTGTTGACACTTTGCTGGTTGTCCTCCTTTGGAATGCCTGCTTGCAATTGCAGCAGCAAAATAACTTTTTTTTTTCCTACTGTCAGAAAAATCTCTGTTGTCTGATTTTCATTTGGGATGTGCATGCCAAGTTTTTATATGATTGACTTCAACTATATCACATCTGTTCTATTACAACTTGAACAAATGGCCATTAAGATGGACTATGTAATAGAGCTCCTTTCCCAAGTGTTTCTCTTCCTTCCCTTTTTTCACAGCAATAAGTTGCACTAATGACTGAGTTGCACTCAGTGCAGTAGGTACCAGTTAATCAGAGACTTTTTATTTGAACAAAGGGGCTTTCTGACATTCTGTGTGTTGGGAAACTGGGGGTTTGTGACAAGAAAACCAAATTGAAAATAACGTCATTAGTAACTGATACAGTAGGTCTGATGGATCCTTCCTGTGCTCTATTGTCATTCATTTTGCCCAAACAGTGAAAAGTTCCTTTTGCGCCTCCCAAATAAGTTTGTGTGCTGCAGTCATTAATAGCACCAGGTTATAATGTGGCAAGTGATTGGATTGCAGCTAAGAAAAGGTCTCTCTTCTGAGCCATTTGAGAGGTAGGATAGGGTCAGGTGGTACTTTAGCAAGCTAAATCCTAGCATTGCTTTATTGGATCAGCTACACTCTGCTGCTTTTGACCAAGACTTCTTGGTTTTCCTACTATCCTATCTTGGGTACTTGATCAGAGCAGAAGTGAAGAATAAACACAAAGCACATGATTGTGCACTTTACTTCTAATGCGCTGTTGGCCAATGTATATCAGGGGTTATGAGGGGCTGCCTGGAGCTAAAAGGTTTGTCTGTGTAGTAACTTGTGATAGATATGTCTTCCAAATGCTTGTCAATTATCCCCTCAATTCCTTGTAAAATTTCACCATCGAAACAATTTTTTTTTGGCAAAGCATTCTGTGAATCTACCATCTGTTGTGTGAAAAACTACCTCCTATTCTGTCTTTTGAATCTGGCTCCTATGAGCTTGATTTCATGGCACCTAGCCCTTTTTCTTAAAAAAGTTAGGAACTGTCTCCTCCTTTCTGCCCTGCCCAGGCCATTCTGGAAATATGATGACTTTGTCTTTTCCAGGTTGTCTCTTGTCCAGATCAATGAGTCATACTTTACACATTTGTTATTTATGTGGAAGTTATCCCTTCCCTTTTCTGGAATGGTTTAAGCTGTTCACTTTTGAATAGTAAACTCCTGAATTATTTGTGTACTGTTTATGCTGGAATTTTATATACTTTTACTGGTGGGATGTGCATCTCTGTGTCATTATAGATAGAGGTATTTACTGTACAGAGGATTATGTTTCTGATACTGGTGCTTCAGGTCTAAAATGTTTCTGTAAAATGGTTTGATTTTTTTTTTCTTTGTTTTGTGTTTATGTTTTTGAGAGGCAGGAAATTTGTTATGTTGTAATGCATCATTTAGTACTTTTGAAGTGCTACTTAGAACTCCAAGGAATATCTTAGTCAAGGTAACAGTAATTTTTGATGAGGCAGAACTAGGCGTATTGAAAAGCTCTCAAGATTCCTTGGAACTTGTACTGAGACTAAAACGTTCCTGTCAAATATAAATATATCCAATGGATAGAACTATGTTTAACTATAGGATCACAGAATAGTTGTGGTCAGATGGCACCTCTGAAGATTGTTTAATCCCCCTGCTCAGAAAAAGGTAGACTAGGGCAGGTTTCCCAAGGCCTTTCTCAGTCAGGCTGTGAATATCTCAGGGGTATACATTCCCCAGCCTGTCTGGACTACCCATCCCAGTGTTCATTTAATGGGGAAAAAAGAGGAAAGAAAAGTTTTCCCATATTTAAATAGTTTCCTCCCTGCTTGTGTTTCAAGTTGTGCCCATTGCCTCTTTTCACTGGCTATCACTGAGAAGAGTCTGATTCCATCATGCATACAACCCTCCCATTAAACACTGATGCACACTGATACGATTCTTTTTCCTTACCCTCTTTTTTTCAGCCTTGACCTGAGCAACCCCAGCTTCTTCTGTTCCCTCTCAGACTAGAGATGCTTCAAACCCTCAACAGTCTTTGTGGAGATGAATTACACTAGTAGCATTTTGTTACCAGCTAATGTGAACCTGTTTTCCTAACTCAACAGGAGTTGAGAACAGACTGTGTCTCTGAAAACTACCTTGTTTTTAATACCTTTTTTTAAAATGTGGGCACGTATAAAACAGTTGCACATTTTTCCACAGGTTTCAAGGAATGTGCACAATTTTATGTAGTGTAGACTTACTGTATCTGGTTTTAATTGACAATTTCTAAGAAGTTACTAACATCTGATATTCTGGAACCTTCTTTGTCATTTTAATGTGTGATTCAAAAGTTCAAAGAAACTTTAAAATAACATTGGATATTTTATTCATAGTAATTCTGGGTCCCTTTCATTAACTATAAAGAACAACGCAATAGATATAATCTACTCTTACCCTTGTGTATTATCTAACATCCTGCACCTGTTCAGTTTTTCAGAATTTTGATGTTTTTCTTGTACTAGTGACAATTGTTTTTGAAAGATGAATTAGTGTTTCTTGCTGGTGGCTTTTCTGTCTTGTTTTTTCATCCATTTTTCTACTCTTCTGCAAGATTATAAACAAATATGTGATTTTCCTGTTACCTATTAGGAAATATCAAACTAAACTAAAGTCAATTTAATTGTCTGTTTAAAAATAAATAATTAAAAAACCCTATAACAACCCCAAAGTAAAATTGTATACATCATAAACCAAAAAATATGAATATGCATAATTGAAAGAAGTTTTGAGAGTGTATTCTTTAAAGCTATTTAATAACTTCCATTTTCAGGGCTATCTTGAAGAATTGGTGCGACTCAGAGAAAACCAGCTGTCTGAATCTGTCTCACAGAATAAACTGCTGTTACAAAGAATTGAAGATATGGATCTAGCCCATAAAATGGAGAAGGAGCAGCTGGAATATATCATTGTGGAACTGCAAGACCAGTTGTAAGTTAGCTTAAGGGGGAAGCATTGCTAGAGCAGTATTACTTAAATTATTTAAGTAATATAACTATACAATATGTGGAGTTTCTGATCCTATGGAAATGAGTCAACTTCTTAAAGAAATTGATGTATTT
Source organism: Sinosuthora webbiana (assembly GCA_013397395.1). Lineage (NCBI taxonomy): Eukaryota > Metazoa > Chordata > Aves > Passeriformes > Sylviidae > Sinosuthora > Sinosuthora webbiana. The sequence continues at coordinate 60,432 of VXBN01002514.1, read as the reverse complement.
TAGCTTTTTTTCCTTTTCTGGACAAGTCTTTGATTTGGGAATGGCTCCCTGGAAACTGCAGTAGTGTAAAACAGAAAAATTCTGAGATTAAATATTAAATTTTTTTAAAAGCTGAAATAGCTTACAGTAAACTTGCTTAATTTTTTTACATGTTTTTATGAAATGTTCTTTATATTTTATTACTTCCAGTTTTAAGACTACCCTTAAAAGTATTGAAAGCAGCTACCTTTTGAAGATGATTTTTTAAAAGTTAGGCAAGAGAGGGTAAAAAAAATATTAATTTTCTTTGGCTAGATTTTAATTTATTTGTGATGTCTCAGACACAGTAGAAGTTCATCTGGTAGTCCTAAAACTATTCAAACTGGCAACACAGTTTACTATCACCCTTTCTTCAATGCAGGGCAAAATGCTAAAACAGTAGAAGACTTATTTTTTATTAATAGCATATGTAATTTCTAGTATGATAAATATTTCAGTATCTTATGATCATTTTCCAGTTTATCCTCTCAGCCCTGTCTGTTGGGTGGGGAGGTACTCTCCTTTTGCAGAGACTTTCCCTTGTTGGATGGGTCTCTGAGCAGCCTGGTCTAGTGGAAGGTGTCCCTGCCCATGGCAGGGTGATGGAACAAGATGATCTTTAAAATCCCTCCCAAGCCATTCTGTAATTCTGTGTTTGAAGACCCAGGTAGACTCACTGTCTGATGATGGGTTGCCATGTAACTGCCATAGGGTGCACCTGAAGCAGTTGAGTGTTCTGTTCATAAGAACAGAAGTTATTGAAGTTATTTTGCCTTAAATCTGGATTAATTTGTAAATGTCTGAGCCCTGGAGTAACATGGCAGCCATCTAAGATCTTTATCCATGATAAAGAGAATATATGAAGACACTGTCCAAAAGGATCTTTTCGATGTAGTCAAGTACTTCAAGCTTATAAGCAAAGCCCTTTTTTCCCTGCTGCTCTCTCTCTCATGATAGATCATTTTATTGCCAGTGCTTGAAATGGATTTTATGAAAATGTTCAGTAATACAGAATTCGCATTTTATTTAGGCCAAATGCAGAGTTGAGTAAGAAAAAAAGATGTATTTCCAAGTTTCTTTTTTTTTTCCCTCTGATTAACTGTATGTTTTTGAGAGATACTTGTTCTTGAGTTCTTCTCTGAACTTGCTGATATGCCTAATGATTCATGTTGTACTGCTTTGGCATCCCCGGTTATTTAGGGGAAGTGGGGGAAGGTGTGAACTCATTTAAACCTACTCTGATACTGGAAATTTTGAATGTTCATACCTGCTGTTAAATTTTAGCTGAGATATATGCAGTCAGACTGTTTTGAAGATCTTGGTCTTTCAGGTTTGATTTTGTGTGCTGGCTTTGTTATGTAAAGGCTCCAATTGTGGAATAACCTCTGTTGTATCTTGACATTGTTCTTGTATATCTGTTTGCGAGACACTGCAGTCAGGAGTCTGAACTACACTAGATATTTGGAGCGGTATAATTTTACATTTTTATTGCTGTGAGTGTAGCCTGCCTGTCAGGTGAGGGAGGGAAGAAATATTCCTAGCAGGTTTCTAATGCTCAACATCAGTCATAATTAACTTATTTTAATAATATTTGGTATTTGTGTTGGGTTTTTTATTCCAACCAAAGGTGACCTAGCAGCAGAATGTGTTGTGTCAGTAATGTGTCTGTAATGAGGCATGAGTTTTGGCCAATTGCTTTTTATGGTCCAGCCATTTTAGAATGATGTTAAAGTAATACCAAAACTTAGTGTTTTGCTCTGCTAGCATTTTGAAGCAGTGAATGTACACTGTAATCTGAGTTCTTCATCAGCAGATCAGAGCAAGTTTGGGACTGTTCTACCCAAGGCATATTGCATTGCTGTTTGTAAAACACTTTGAGATCTGGTTTAGGATTGTTTGCTGTGTAATTGAAACTAATATAAATAAACATTCTATGCTTTCTTTTTAATGATGCTCTTCTATTCTACTGGCTGCTGTTCTTGAGGTAGCAAGGTGTATGACTTCAAACTTTTGTTGAGTAAGGTTTTGTTGAGGTTTCTGAAATGGTATTTCACAAGCGTGCAAAGAAAAATGTTTTATGTATCTTTTCAGTGGACTTGACAGAATCTGAGTATATATATATATTTCTGCCTTCCCCCACCAAAAAAAGAAATGTAAGGTAAGAAATAGAGGTCTGACTTTGTTGGCAGTATAGGCTGTTGCTGACTTGGAAACCAGTTAACCCAGTATCAACAGATCATCAAGGACTTCAGGTTAAAAATTAGTTTTTTTGCAGAGAAACTTTTCTGTTTGCACGTTTAGTAAGGGGGTTTGCTGCAAAGCATGAAATAAATATGGGGATAGGAGGTCAGAAAAATTTGGAAGAAAATTTTCTTTTACAGCTGCTATGCTTCATGTTCTACAATTTTCAGTATTCTTAACTTTGTCTCACACACTTGAATATTCAAACTACAATGAACAATATAGTTTCCAATTTAGTTAAAAGCCATTTTACAGATCTCATGAATACCAATATCTGGAAAATGGTGAAGCTGAAAATTTATCAATTATTTATTCACAAAAGAGTAACCTTTTTTTGTGTCTATCAGCTTAATTGAATTTCTTAGCAATATGCCCACCCATGTGGGGATTGGACCTCTTACTTTGTTGGCAGATGTCTGATGGCAAATCAAGTTGGAAAAGTGAATCTGCAATAGACAACCTGATTATCAGTTCAGCACATTTAAGCTAATATACAGCTCATCAAGAAGAAGGTTCAGACTGGACACTGGGAAACATCTCTTTACCCAGAGGGAGGTCAGACACTGGAACAGCCTTCCTGGAGAGGTGGTTGATGCCCCCTGTCTGTCAGTGTTCAGGAGGCATTTCAACTGTGTGAATTGTAGTAATGATGAGCCACTCAGGGTCTTCATTTATTTCTTCAGATGTCATCACTGTGACTTTTTTTTTTGTAGGACTTGTTATAGTTGAACACTACAGAACAGTGCTTTTGGCTCCACTCTTCTCTAAGAATAGTGAATTTTTACAGTGAGGGTGAGGCAGTTCTAAAGGCCTTAAAGTATGTAAAATTAACAGCTCTTAAGTGCTTGAAAATAACAGCTCACAGGAGGGCAGCCAGGAGAAGCCTGTGATCCATGGCGTGTCTAGATGAAGAAAATAGTTCTAATTCTGTAACATTCAAATTACAGAATTGTAATTTGATGAGAGAGGGATCCCAAATCATCAAGGAACTGCATCCTGGAGTTTTCAAAATGTACAGAGACAGACATTCCTTCCTCCTCTGTGCTTCTGCAAAGAAATGTTGAATGTCTCTTGAAGCACAGAGACATTTGATTGCACACCCCGTCAATAAAAAAATTCTAAGCACCCCCACAACGTAGGTATAATTATTATACATTATATAAATATACTCTTGTGCTAATATATTATTTGCATTCTTAAACATGGAAAAATAGAAACTGAAGAGTATAAGGTAAAGATGAAATAAACAAAATGTTGTATTTTAAAAAATTTATTAGCAGTACAAAAAGGGTTTTTTTTCCACTACCCCAGAGGATTATCTTCTGCATCTCACTTTGAGACCACTGCCTTGAAGGACTAGTTAGCTCAGTCAAAGATGTGACTGGGCGAAATCTGGAACCGTTGGCCCACAATATCCTTGCATTAAAACTCTTTAGCTCAGCTGAAACAGGCTTTTTTCCTCCCTAAGGTGAATCTTAGTCTTTCTTTTGACTAACACACTATGTGTGTTACCACAAACTCTGCTTTTGTTAAAGTTCAGATTCTACATCTGAAATTGATATATAAATATGTTAAATATTGATGTATGATTACAAGAGAGATTCCATCAATTTCCTGATTGGCTCATTTCCTGCATATTGATTCACTGATGTTATAAAAATTGATCTCACTGATGTTATAAAAGTTGATCACTTTAATTTAACATAGAACATCTTTTTCAACAAAGTGAAAGGAAAAAAGGAAAGCATTGTACGCAAAGCAGAAAAGCTCTCAAAATGCTTTAAAAGTTTTTTCTTCTGCTTTGATTTTTGCTGAAATGAAAACAGTGATTTGTGTAATGTTTACCACCAAAGGTTTCCTCCTAAGGAATTTCTTCAGGTTCTCAGGTTGTTGTGTCTGGTGTAAGATGGTACGGACCCTTTGTCCCAACTGGTGTAATTTTTTATCAGTTTGTCACATTTATGTGACATTTGTTTTGTAAATTAAATTACTATGCTATGTTTTATACCACTCTGCTTTTTATCTCCCTCTGCTGTTTCTTCCTAGATCTCCATCTTGATATGATATTTTGTGGAGGGAAGAAAAGTTCGGGGCAGAAAAAAAGTCAGTCGTCCATGTTTGGAATTCTTTTAGTAGTTGAGGCACAGAAAAGCATCAAATTAAATTGTAGGGACACTCACGTCTTCTAGTGAATTAAGCTTGACTGTATAACTAAGAATTTTTTTTCATGTGTTGTCAAATCTTAAAGATAGGTTTACTGTGTCTGGCTGTTCCTTTAGAATTAGCCTTTTCAAGGTCCAAACTTTGCTTTTCCTTCATTCTTAATGTCTTAATATAGCGTATCATTTTATTAAATGAATAATATTTCATATTTTAATATCCAGCAATACTGCATTTTCTAGCTGAATAATACAGATATCTTTGTAAAGACAGGAAATGACAGTGTACCTGCAACCCTGAGAAGCTGGGTTTTTTTGGTGATACTCTTTAATTGCAGTCAATGTGCTGTATATGCTTCACACCTGACGTGTGCACAGCCTGTCATGCTTCCCTCTTTTCCAGGCTGGAGTACTCTGTCCACAGTCTTTTCCCTATGCTAGCTGTGCATGGAGCTCAGGGTAATGCTCCTTGCCTTTCAGAAAGGTCCATCAGCTCATTCTCAGCAGCACCTGAACAAGTTCTGTGAGCAGCATGCAGAGTAAATTCAAATGTGTTTAACTCCAGGCAAAATTAGCTTCTCTGTTTCAAACACACCATGTCCTACCAGGTCTATTATGGACTATGTAAAGGAAAATACGCTATATTCTCTGTAGCAAAGATGATTTCTTTTCAATGAATGGTCATGCCCCATTTTGTTAAAAATCTTGCTTATGAGAATAGTACTTCTGCTTGTCCTCACTTTGTCAAAATGCTATTTGTAAATGCTCTGGAATCTGCAGTGTGCTGCCACAATACTCTGCCCATGAGCAGGCAGGGAGGCTCAGAGAGAAAGGCAGGAAGCTGTAGAGGATGTAAGCTGTAGTTGTGCTGTCATGGACAAAGCAAAGAAAAGCTTCTTCAAGGAAATGGAAGCAGGAGGGTCTGAGCAAAGGCTTTGAAATTTAGCTTGTGTTTTGTGTCTCCTTGTGAGTAAAACTTTATGGTGGGTTGCCTGGCTTTGTAATCCTAGCTCAAAACCTGAATCATCTGGAGAAATAGGACAGCTGGATCAATTTTTTTTAGCCCTCTTCCCTTCATTTCAGATAGTCCTTTTTTAAGACTTTTTCTTTTTTCAAAGAAACTGAATTCCTCAACTGCTTAAGTACAGTAAATCCAATTTGTTGCAGCTGCTTTATTTTGTCGCTGAAAGGAAGTTGAAGATGAAAATTTAATCTTTGATATTAGCAAGTTTCTTTCCTAGAATGTGAAAACTGAGAATGCTAATCCTTTCCTTTTAAAGCTTTCATGGATTCTGGTATCAAACCCTAATTCACATTAGCCATGCTTTTATTTGTAATGCTTCCTGTCTGTCTTCTGCTTCTCCCTCAAGTTTGAGCAGCAGTTTGAAATCCTTAGTATTGCAGTCTGGTTGATTTTCAGGTCCTTCTTTTTTCAACTTGTCTGTGTGTGTTTGTTTAGGTTTGTTTTTTTTTTTTTTTTTTTTTTTTTTTTTTTTTTTTTTTTTTACAGCATAGAAAAAATATTACATATTCTGAGAGATGTTAAAACTTTTGTTTAGGCAGTGTTCTGAAGTTTGGTTTTGTGTAATTTTTTTTTTTTTAAGTTTGCTGCAATATTTTAATCCCATTCTGTTTTACAAGGGTGTGAGTTGAGAAGCAAGAAGGGAAGTTCTGTTTTTAGCGAGGTGGAAACCCAAGAGGACATGGGTGTTTCCTTTTTTGCAAATATAACGAGGAAAAGTTCAGCTGGGCGTAGGACATAGACAGAGAGACTCCTGCAATTCAGAGAGGTACATACAGGGCAAGGTACAGAACTATGCACAGTTAAACAATTTGCAATCAAGCCTCCAACATGATTGCTCTATTCTTAGAATCCATGTGGGTTTATTGTGCAAGTGAAAGCCAAAAGTTTCTGGGTTGATAGCAGCCTGAAGGGAAGGGCTTACCCTACAAGATGCAGTAGATAGGGAGGCATTTATTTTTAAACCCTTGTGTTTTAGTATCTTGCTCCCAGCTATTAAAAAGGGAGGTTAAAAGGTCTATTTTAAAATAAACATTAACATTCTAAAAAAAAGTGTAAAGCTTTTGAAGCTATTGGTGTCTTCAAGGATGTGTTGGAATATTTACAGCAAAATGTTTTCTGACTCCAAAATGAAAAATACTCACTTTTATAAGGAGTTTGCCTTCTGCTCCCTCCTCCCCTGCACTCCCCTTGGTAGGTTAGAGACCCATAGGGACTCTTCTTTCACCATTTTGCACACTTAGTGACATTAACCTGGCAGTGTGTCCCTTCTGGAATCTAATGTGTAAAATCCATTTTTATAGTGGCATCTTTTCTCCTCCCATAGCTTCACTTCTATGTATAAAGGCATTGCACAGAAGTATCTAGCAAGAAAGCTTTTAATAAGTTACTTGGACATGAGCACGTTATCCATTCTAAATTCCAGAGTATCTGTCCAGTGTAGAATTAAAAGACTGGGAACAGAGAAAAGTAAGGCCTTTCAAAATAATAATAACAATAAGTATTGAGCCTCTGAAGGCCTCAGTACAAAGCAGTTGCAAATGATGTGCATTCACTGTAGGAAAGCATAATGTGTGGGTTATGAGTTTCTTCCTCTGTTAATATACCTGAACTGTGGCAGAAAAATAGTACTTGCTTTGGCATAGCAACACAGCAGACATCAGTATCTTCCTCTTCTAATTCCACAAAGAGAATTATCTCGTGTCTGGGACCTCAGGTGAACCTGAGGCTTTGTTTTCATAAAAGAGTTTGAATCACTTGGTGCTGCAAATGGAGGGATTAGAAAAAACCAGGTAATAATTATGGTAAGTCAGTCATGGTGCATAATCATTAACTGCTGGATTGCAATTACAGAGTCTGAATTAGATCTTTTTATGCTTTATCTTTTTAGATAAATAACCTTGCATTACCATTTGCTCTAAGAGTTACAGGGTTTTGTGCTTCATTTCTTAACGCTCATACTCATCTACTGTACATTTGCTTCTGTATTCCAGAAGATACTGATGAGAAAAGCAAGTATTTCATATTGCTTATACATAAATGAGAAAAGTTGAGCAGAATTTAATTTTTTCTAATATATTTAATGCAAGTTCCATGAAGTTCAATACCAAACTAAATGGGCTTTAAATGATAAATGGTAAAAAACCAGTAATTTTTAAAGGGTGGAAGAACAGTGCCAAGTTAGAATGGGGAGGATAAGCTAGTTCTATATTTACAGACATTACTTTATCATTAGTATACTGAAGGAGTATCTGCGATTCGTCAGAGAAAAGAAATATATGTTTAAATTTTCCTAAACTTCAGATTTACTTTACTAGATTTATTGGTTTAAATAAATATCCATTAAAAAAAGACTAGAAAATTCTTTTTATACTTTCACAACAAAATTGTAAGTTTCTCTAAAATACAAATAGTTTGTTCAAAAAAAAGGTGTGTATACACATGATTGCAAAAATGTTGGAGGTTTTTAAAATTATGGATGGTGTTTGTAAATTTAGGTTACCACTTGTTTTTCCAGTTTTAACTTTGTGTCTTGTGTTTCTTCAGTGTTTTGTTAAAATAAAGCACAGTCTAAATAAGTTCCAGAAAGGCTTTAAATAGATAAAGTGAAATGCCTGAAATTATAACCAAGAAAATACAATCAGTGTGCTCCCTGATTCCTGAGCATGAAGACTTCATTAGCTGCAGTCCTGTTTAGGCTAGCAAATGGTTGAGGTATAGAGAGGTGTGTTTTCTGTTGGTCATTTAGATGTTCTTATGCAACCACTTAACCTTGTAATTTTTCATTATGTTGTTATCCAAATTATAACTCAAATTACATTGGCAAAGATTTTTTATTTGCCTCCATTTACCCCTTCCCATGTCTCCATTTCTACTGTTACCCTCTGATAGTGGATTTTTGTTTTTTCACTCCTTTGCCCTTTGTGGGTTTTTTTTTCCCCCCCTTTGCTCTTGTATCAGACTTTTGCCCTCCTTTTTTTATTCTGCAGTTTCTAAGATTTTGAAGCTCTGCCTTACTGTTTCCATAGTTTGTCAGCTCTATTAATTCAGTTCAACTGCCAAGAAGGACTTATATTACTCAAGGCTTGCTGCTAATATTTTGAATTTTTGTTTGTAATTAAAACCATGGCATTCTGAAAGAGCTTATATTATGCTAGTTTTGGCAAATACTTGTCTCTGTGTGTAGAAGATTAATCTTCTAATTACCCTGTTGGATATCTCTCCTGAAACTCTTGCTGGCTTAATATGATAGTGGAATTTTAAAGAAAAAGTGGTCATTCAGTCAGCCCGAAGTTACTTAACCATTTTGCAGTTGTTTCTTCTGTTTTTACTGAATTCAAAGGAATTGAGTTAAAATGAAAAAACAGTTATTGAGAATACTAGTTTTCCTGATCTGTTAAGAAAAAAAGATCTTGACTTATTTTTTTTTTCCCACACACTTGTAGAAATGAGTTTTTTAAAAGGAATTCAGCTATAAACAGATATGTTGTATTTACATCACTGACGTAAGGGAAGAAGAATCCTTAAATGACAAACTGAGTTTGAGAGGATATTTACAGAAGGCGAATTAGACAATCTGTCAAAGAAAAGCTTCTTTGCTAAGAGTCCTCCATTTCCCAGCAGAGATGATCTGATAGCTGAAAACTGACTTTAAATCTGCTCTTTACTTTTTCAGTAGTTTGGTTGCTGATCAAGTTCAGTATTCTTGTTTTCTGTCAAGATCTACTATCTGGGAAAACTGGTTGTGTTGTGCGTGTTATCCTCCTCCAGAGAATCAGGACTGGTTATTTGTCCAAGGACATCAAGAGTGTCAGTCACATGCTGCAGTGCTATTTTAGTGAGCATATACAAAGTTGACATATTATGGTATGTTTTGATTCATTCTGGATTCTGTGTTAAGAAACAAAGTCTCCACTGCAGTTAGACTAGAACTCAGGAGTCCAGCTGCTGGTATTTCTGACAGTATAAACTTCCTCAAGTTATCCAAAGGTCAAGAAAATCGAAGGCTGTATGAAATTGATAACTAATTTTGTTAGGATATAGTTCAAGATCTCTCTAAGAGACAATAAAGGAGGATTAAAAAAACGCTGAAGAAGCTTCAAGGGTATCTGTTCTGTGGCACAAATAGTGCCATTGCTGTGACACACAAAGATCTGTTGGTCAGTCAAAATAAGAAAATGTGTTGCAGTAGGACATTCCTGCTTTTTTTTTTCACTGCAGCAACTACCTTTAGAAAGTCTGCTGGCATCTAACTGCTCTGGCATCTAGTTTGGGGAATAGTGTTTCAGTGTACAGGGCACAAATCTGAGAGAGATGCTATATTGCAGCATCAGAATCTACTGGTAAGTAACTCGTTTTCATACCTGCTGATCTAATTTCTCAAAGTCCAATGACATACCAGTCCAGACAGCTCACTGCTGTGCTACAGTACTGACAGCTTGGGAGTTCTCTTTTTATTTTGGAGTTGCTTTTACAGATTTTAGTTATATTCATGTATGCTATCAATTTGAGTTTGCATTCCATATTTCCTGTCCTAAATAAAGATTTTTAAAGCTTGTTCTTATGCAAATGTTTTTATTTTTTTTTAAGCTTTTATTTTCACTTTTACTTTTCACTACTCAGGTAGTTCTTGAACTGGAACACTCATCTGATGTAATTCCCTTTCTTAGGGAATTAGTCTGTTTGGTTTATTTCCTGTCTTCATCTGCTGGTAGGAGGGCAAATTGCCAACTGGACTGGCATTTTCTGGATTTGGAGAAATTAAACTTGCAGGTAAGAAATTACTGGTTTTTCATAGGTATAATTGGAAACAGAACTGACTTGTTTTATTGAACAAAAAAACCTATGTAAATGGAACTTTTGGAATAGGCTTCCAATGAATCTGCATTTGATCCAAGGGAAACTGGAAATCCAGTATAGCTGAAATCAGACCAGGAATTTTATGTAGTTATACAGAAAAGGCTTTTCTATATTAGCTTGGGCTAAACTTGAGATTCAATTTTATTTACTTATTTCTTTTTAAATTCCCAGAGGAAATACAGTTACAATATAGTAAGTGACCAGCTATACTAACTTATATAATTTCTGTTGTGCATGCAGGAGCCCAACATACAGGTTGTCTTTTGTCCCTCTCTCTCACTATTAAGTCAGGTCACACTTTCAAGATGCAGAAGCCTTGGATGTGTTAATTCAAAACAGTAATTTCTTAATCTCTTGAGAGGCAGCTGAGCTGCCAAAAGCAGTGCTAGTGCAAATAGAAGTGTTTGTGGGTTTATCTTAGGAATTAGATTTTAAAAACATAAACACAAAACAAAGCAACAACAACAATAAGCTTAGTCAAAAAAAAAAATTAAAATAGCTATTTTTGATGCTTCATTTACCCAGTGGCCCCTAAGGTGATTATGCCAGAACTGAAAGGTGGCAGGGATGGAAATGAGCTGTAATTTGTCAATTGCATTTTATTCTTTTGTGTGTACCTTATGAAAATATATCCTGCATGTGCCTAATAATCTCAAAATAATAAATCATTAAATAAACATCTCAAAATAATTAAAGTTGAGGAAATCTGCAAGTAAATATTCTAAAGAGTACCCGACAAACACAGGACAAGTGAACAGTAGAGGAGAAGGATGTTTATGTGAAAACTTCACTAATCTCACATTTCCCAGCTTCTTAAATACACAATTAAAGAACTGAAAGTCAAGAGGATGCAGAGATATTTCTGGGAATAGCTGTGTAAACCTGATGAATGCTCTGGCTGCTTCTGTTTATTCTTGAGTAAACGTAAGTAAATTTACAGGCCAAGAGGGAGCACATGTATCTGCAGACACTTATTTCCACCCTGGGAGTATATTAGTATTGATTAATTAATGACTTATCAGTAATCTTTTGTAATAGGCAGGAATTATTTAGCAGGATGTTTTTACTGAACAGGCTTTTTTGTTATTGAAGAGGAGCCTAATTTTAATAGTAGTTCTTGGTATAGAGAACAAAAAAAAATGTAAGGCAAATATTTGTTAGTTTTTAATGATGCGCTTTAGTACTAAGATGTTCTCCTCCCTTTTCCTGATTGTTTTGCCAAACAAATTATTACTTGCAGTAGTATTTTCAATTTGTGTGGAGTTTTTCTTTATTTCAGATATTAAAAAAAATCCCACAATTCAATAAATGTTATGCTGGGACAACATGGCAAGACTGTATATATTACACTTCCCATATATATATGTATATATATGCATTATGGAAAAATCTATGCTGTGAAGTACTACAAAGAGTATTTGGTCATTTTATAAGAAATGCCCTGGCTTCAGCTGGGATAGAGTTATTTTTCTTCCTAGTAGCTGGTACAGTGCTGTTTTTTGGATTCAGTTTGAGATGAATGTTGGTAATAACCTGATGTTTTGGTTGTTGCTGAGTGCTCTTTCTCTGCCTATCTCTTCACTATTTCTTTATTTTATAATGTTTGCAGAACTTAGACCTGTATGAAGTTGTCTTACAAAAGTGTTGGTTTGGGGTAAGGATTGCTAAGGGTATAACTGTTTTTTTTCTGCAGTTTATAAAACAGCTTCTGCTAGCTTTTGCCACATGACTGTAAAGAGATGGAAATATTTGTAGACACAGAAGATACCAATTAGTTGGATAAGAGCGGGGAAGTTCACAGGCTCTAATAACCAAGATTTTTTTAATAATAAAATCAAGAATTTTTTCATGCCTAGTTTAGAGAATGTACCATAAATGGGTTTAACCCCTCTGCTCTCATAAGTTCTTACATAATCTTCCTACATGCACAGAACCTTCTGCACTCCACAGTCCCACTGTTTTAGTCCAGGATACCCTGCTCAGCCATATCTCACACACTGCCTGTCTTTCTTTCAAAAAACAGCCATACAATCTCTTACTAAGATCCACTGTATTCTCCATGTACCAACTGCCTTCCTGAGATTATTACTTTTAGCTACTGTTTTTATCTTCTTTTCCAGGCTGAAGAAAAGGAGTTAACAGCTTGGTGTATATGGTTGTTTTCACTCAGGTTTAATTGTACTTCATTGTTTTTTAACTTCTTCCTTTAGTAAATCCTATTGCCTCTCTTACTTACCCTCTTTTGGTTTTGGAGTGTCCTTGCTTTCACTCATATATTAAGCGGCTTAACACACTGTCTACAAACCTTATCTTGCATCATCCTTCAATCCTCACAGCTACAAAACCAATAGAGCCATGTTCTATTGAACTTTATTTAAAAATAGAACTACGTACTCATTGCAGTCCTGGTGTGAGGAAAAGCCCTGCCTCAAACCCTGCAGCGTCTCTGGACAGAGCTGGTCAGCCTGGTTACAGTGTTTCCATTCCGGGGAAGAAGAGCACTACTATAGAAATTCAGTATGCCTTGGATAAAATTAGTTGTTCTCCTTTGAGAGTTCGTAACCTCTAGAAAGAGTTTCTTTTGTCTGGACAAGAGCAGGACAGCACTCTGTAGTCTTGCACAGCTTTTTTTCACATTGAGTTTTGAAATTTGTATGTGCTTCTTTTGTTAAAGCTTGATCGTATTTTCTTCCCTTTCAACTTTTTCTATAGTAAATGCTTTTGTATCCACCTCTTTTCCTGCATCTGAATAACAGGATCATCTTTCCTCATGGTGATTAAGGGTGTGAGGATTCTGTATGCTGTGTTGACATGGTGCTTAGGGACATGGTTTAGTGGTGGGCTTATGGTTGGACTCAATACCTTAAAGGTCTTTTCCAGCCTAAGGAGTTCTATGTTTCTGTGCAGTTTAATACTTTGAATCTTCAAATAAGTCTGGTTAAACAAAGGGAGTACCAATTTTTGCATATTGAGAGAATTGCTGTCTGCAGGCAATGCCTTTATAATGGCTCTTTGCTGCAGTGGAATCTTATGATACTTGAAAAATTTCTGCAAAAGGGTAAAGAGCTACGTAATCTACAAAGCTGATAAATTGGGTGGTAACTAATAGCATCAGGTGTGAATATTTTGTCTAGCTTTCTGTTGTCTATACTACTATTTTATATGTATTTGATACTGTGCTTGCACTGATTTTAGCATTTCAAATCTATTTTTACATATTTTTAAAGATTCAAAATAAAAGTTTTAAGAGGAGAATATTTAGTTCTGTATCGTACTTGATGCCTGATTTTCTTCCTGACCATGGTGGAATGGTTTAAGAAGTGATTAACTGAAACTATCTTTAAATGTTACTTTAAAATTCTGGAAAAGTTTGGTGAGTCTTCACTTCAGAATTACTTTGTTCACACAGAAAAGGTGAAATTTCAGGTTAGTAGGGTGTAAAGATTTGTGGAATATAGAAATATAGATATATTCAATATAGAAACCTATGTCAAATGCAAAACTTCCACTGTTAGCAACTTGTCTGTAGATGTGTATCTGTGATAATGTGTCTGTGAGAGCGTACGGGGGTTGTCCAAATGGAAATTTGCATGTATGTGTTACATGTATGAATTTGCATTTAGGCTCTGTGGGCATAGTTGCTCATATAAACTGTGTCCTGTTGTGGAACTTCTGTGAAAACATTCAAGTTGTCTTTCTGAATGAGGAGGTGATGTAATGTACCTGGCAAACCTCGTAAGAACTTGTTATCTCACTATTTCAGTTTCCTCAGATCAACAAACCTGTGACAGCCATGTGTGGTGCTCGATGTTCCCCAGGGGATTAGGGTTATTACGTGGGGAAGTGAATACCACGCAAGGTATTGGAAATTATTGAGAGCTTTGGCTTAGCAAAGTGGTTATTCCTGTAGACCTTTTAGAGAGGAGGATGAGGGTGTTGATCGCTGTGTAGAAAAGCTGATTGTTTACGAATGCTGAGGGAATTAGTCATCATGAGAGAAGTTTCTTGAAACTAATTTTAATTGTGGTTGTGCTTCATCCCCTTCTCTTGCAATAACACTCTGAATCTGTCTCCTCTGTCAAACTCAGCTGCTAAAAGTTCCTTACTGAGCTTACTACTTACTTTGTCTTACTTTGTTTTGTGGGAAATTTTAGCTCTTTGGGCACTGTTATTTGCCCTTACAGAGGTTCCTGTCTAAACAGTTCAAATACCACCAGAATAAAAACTGTATTTTAAAAACAGATCTGTTGACAATGATATTGGAAAATTCACGTAAATGTATGTGTGCCATGAATAGTTATTTAATTTGCTGTGCAGTTTGGCATTTTGGGTAGCAACATGGCATTTGGCTTTGAACTTTTGAGTACATTTGGTATGGAGATGAGTACATTAGCTTTTTGCTTCAGGCCAGAGATAGTCAAGCTCCTTCTAGAGCAACATTTTATGACTGTCTAGTATTTTGTGGATTGGAGGCCTTACAAAATCCAATTACAAAATGCTATTGCTTTTATTTCTAGTTATTCTACAGCAGCAGCATAAGGGCAGATCAAAGGTTGCCTTGTGCTATTGGAAAAAGGCTGGTCCTGGAGCCTGAAAAACTATGTATTTTCCTTATTTCTGTATGACTTTTGGCAAGTGATTTCCAATACTGGCATATTAGCTTTTTCATTGCTAGAATTTTACAGAACTGATTTGTTTTATTGGAAATATGAGGCAAAACTAATTTGAGCATTTAAGGTATTCAGTTTACACTTTTTATATCAGTTATAGACATAGTTACTATAGACATATTCTGGTTTTTAGTTCATTCCGGAAAGGTGGGGATGCAAGGGTGTTCAAACTGCAAAAAAAATTGGTGTCAAGGGAAGCACATCACATTCCCATAGTGGGCTTGGCTAATAGCTGGCCTGTTAATTACCATTATGCTGGCAGAAAGAACCTTTTAAATGCAGTTCCTTTTCTTTATTGCTTTTGTAGGATTCAAATGTCAACTTTTTTTTGTTCCTAAATATGTCTCAATGTGTTTCTAAGTTGCTTCCCCTAGGAAAAGTGAACAGTTTAATATGCTTTGTGAAAATTGCAGTCTGTTGGTCACTTGAAGTAGAACATCTGGATGGATGATCACTAGTGGTGTTCCCCTAGGCTCGGTTTTGGGGTCAGTCCTGTTTAACATCTTTATTGATGATCTGGATGGGGAAATTGAGATAGCCCTCAGTAAATTTGCAGATGACACTAAGTTGAGTGGGAGTGTTGATCTGCTGGAGGGTAGGAAGGCTCTGCAGAGAGATCTGGACAGACTTGGTCCATGGGCTGAAGACAACTGCACGAGGTTCAAGAAGGTGGAATGCCAGGTCCTGCCCTTAGGTCACAACCACCCCCTGCAGTGCTACAGGCTGGGGGAGGAGAGGCTTGAGGGCTGTTTGGCAGAAAGGGCCTTGGGGGTGCTGGTTGACAGGTGGCAAAACATGAGCCAGCAGTGTGGCCAGGTGGCCAAGGTGGCCAATGGCACCTTGGCCTGTATCAAGAATAGTGTTAATTGCCCTGTACTCAGCACTGGTGAAGCTGCACCTCAAGTACGGTGTTCAGTTCTGGGCCCCTCACTCCAAAAAGGACATTGAAATGCTGAAGTGTATCCAGAGAAGGGCAGCAAGGCTCATGAAGGGTCTAGAATCCTGTGAGGGACATCTGGGGGTGCTGAGGGTATTGAGTCTGGTGAAGGCTCAGCAGGGATCTCTTTGCTCTGTACAAGTTCCTGAAAGGAGTTTGTAGTGAGTGGGGGTCAGTCTCTTCTGCTGTGCCTGCAATGACAGGACCCAAGGAAATGGCCTTAAGATGAGACTTAAGAGGGGAGATTCAGATTAGATATTAGAAATTTTTTTTCACTATTCAGGTGGTAAGGCTGGAATAGGTTGCTCAGGGAGGTGGCAGTCACCATTCCTGGAGGTGTTGAAGAGACATCTGGGTCTGGCACTGGGTGATTTGGTTTAGGGGTTACAGTGGCAGTGCTGGGTGATGGCTGGACTGGATGATCTTGAAGGGCTCTTCCAACCATGATGATTCCATGATCATCTATGTCCTGGTCTTCCTTTATCTTAAGGAACTGCATTTAATAGACTTTTTTTTTTTTGTATTCACAGAACTGTGCTAAAGAATAATGACTTGAGATCAAGACAAGAATTAACTACTCACCTCACCAATCAGTGGCCTTCCCCAGGAGCTCTGGATGTCAATGCTGTTGCCTTGGACACTCTACTCTATAGAAAGCACAATCAACAGTGGGATGAGTAAGTTTCATATTTATTTTGATACCCGCTTGGAGGAACAGGGAAACTGAAAATGACATCTTTCCCTCAGCATACTTTGGATCTATTGGACTATTGGAGTCACTTGTTACAATGTACAAAGATCACTGGTAACTAAAATCAGTTTCTCTTGCTTGCCATAAAAATTTTCTTCCTTTGGATTAATTTTTTTTAAAAAGGGCAGAAAAATATATTGTTGCTTTAGGAAAGAACTGGCTTAGGAAATAAACAAAAATAGTGTTTAAGAGAATAAAGATTAACTGCATAGGTCTTTTTGAGAAAAAAATTTAAGGAGAGTTGAAGGTACCTAGTTAGACCTTTAAATGTGTTGCTATCAAATATTACTTGCTTTTCAGGAAAAGTTTTCAAAGTCTGGACCAGCTTTCAGCAGAAGTTAGTCTTTCTCAATCCTCTCTGGATCCAGGTCACTCACAGGATGGGAAACAAGATGGAATTAACTTGTTAAATGAAGGTATAGAGCCAGTCTAATGTCTTCCTTTAATTTTGTTCATTGTATCTCTGAACTTCAGTCCCTGTGAGACAAATTTTCAGTGTGAAGAAAATACACATTGAAAAACATACTTTTCATTGTTATGCAAAGTGTTTCAGCTTCCCTAAGGACTCTGCTTCAAATAAGTTTGGATTTATGAAGATGCCCACCCCACTTCTCTGTATTTAAAGCTAAGCTTCAAATATGTTGCACATCTCTTCCTTCTCCATTACAGAACCAGTCAGCCTCACTACAAGGAGGATCTGCTGACATCTTTCTGCTATAACAAACTCCTTATAATTCCTTTTTTTGGTTTTAAAAGAATGATTAAATGCACTGGATTTGCAACTACCACTGTCATTACATCTCTCATTTAACATTTAACTGGAGAGGCAGCCTGACAGTGTTTCCATTAAAATAGAGAGAGGAACATGATATGAACTGTCTATATAAATGTAATATATGCACACACTTCCTTTCAAACCTGGATGCTTATCAAAGTTTAGCTGCTCCATCTTGTGGGCAATTCTGAAAAAGCAAGAAAATGTTAGAAGATTTTTGAAATGGTATAGAATATAAATTGTTATAAAAGAATCCTTTTTGCATCTCATCAATTCTAAGCTTTAAATAGATTTGCCAATACAAAATCTTAGTGTTAAATAACTGCTAAAACTTAAAAAAAAAAATCAAGGATAAAAAGTTTTGAATTGTTTTTTAATTGTAAGCAGTATTAAAATTAATTTAATTCAAGGCTGATTTCAGCCCAGCCTGTAAGGCCTGGGTAGGGATCTCTTTACCACCTGGATAGGGAAGGTGTGGTGTAAGTTGTCTTCCCAATTGCATTTATGAAACATGCTGAAGCATACTATGGAATTCACAGTAGTGTAGATTAAACAGCTTTTTCTGTCTCTCTTTTTTTTTATGGTCAACTAGGCTTGTGCTGCAAAAATTATTAGCTTAATTCTTCTTTTTCTTAACAGGAAAGGAAGACACTCCATCCTTGCTTGGTCTTTGTGGCTCTCTTACATCAGTAGCAAGCTACAAGTCTCTCACAAGTCTGAAATCAAGTGAATACCTTGCAAGCCCCACAACAGAGATGACAAGTCCAGGCTTAACACCATCTTGAGATGCACACAAGAAGGAAGAGCTTTCTGTTGTATGCATTTGGTTTACGTTCCATAAGACGACTCGCAGTGAAGACTGCTAGTTCTGAGTTTAAAAATAAGCTGCTTTTTCTTGTCATGGATACCTTTATAATTCACAAATTTGGTCAGTTTTCAGTTGTGTTTTCTTTCCCCCAGAGGACTTTCCAGATATTCTATTTTAGTCTGGAATTATTTAAATCTCTTGGTCGGGTACAGAATGTATAATCTGATGTTTATTACTGGTTTTTAAAATGAAACAGTTGGAAATCAGACCCATACTTAAATGCCATCAGCTTTGTTTCTCCTTGCACTAGCCTGGACCAGCTCTAGCCACTGTACTCTGCAGTGCTTTAAATATTTATCAACTCCTGCAGAACAAACAGGGAATCCTGAACACCAGTCTTTGTAGGCAAATAAATACCTAAAAATCCAGCTTTTCATATGTGTATGTTGCGTAGGACCTCAAATAGCATATTTAACCTATCAACAGCTTTTCTCAAGTTGACTGTGTTAGGTTTTGCATTCCTGTTAATATCATGGCACTTAGGAGATGTCCCAGTCACACTGAAACGCAGACCCTTGAAATTGCATGTGAAAAACAAATGTAACTTGATCATACAAATCAAGCATACATAGCGATTTGTAAATGGTGAGCAAACTCACTAAATATTTTTAAGTGGCCTGGGTTGCAGATAATCTAACATTATACAAAAAGTTTCTTGATGAAAAGATGGAGGCTGTGGATGATGGGGTAAGCATCTTGTGAAGTTTGGATTCTGTGTTAATTGGCAAGATCCCAAGGAGAGTGAAAAAGGGGAAACAATGTAATAATGACTGTATTTGTGTGTTAAAAGACTTTTCTCATCCCTGTAGTAGTGCAGTAGGTATTTTTCTTGCTTAGGTAATAGAGCAGAACTTCTTTAAGTCAGTTTTCTCAAATTACTTGCCAACAATTTAAATTACTGATAGGAGAAAAAAAAAAAAAAAAGGGAGACATTTTTTAATTGTAACTAACTTTCCAGATTACCCTACAGTTTCAAAGTTTGCAAAATAATTTTTGAATTGCAAACTATATTCTTAATTCTTTGTAAGATACAATGGATCCTTTATCTATGAATTTTGCTAATCAAGGTAATGCTTATCAGTATAATTAGTAACTTTTTAAACAAAAGTGAAATGCATGTAAGTATGTTGTATTTATAAGTGCTAGGGAAAATGCTTTTTTGTGCCAAAGAAGTTTCATAAATTGTTTACATGAGTAGCTGCAATACAAGACAGAAATTTTAAATTATTGCTTACTCCTAGGTGTTTACAGTATGTCACTACACTCTTTACAGGTTTAGTTGATTTGCCTCTTGTGATGATACCTTGGCACTACTACTTTAAACTGGTCATCATAGGGTGGGCTTGAAAGAAAGATAATTCATTCTTACCTAAACTGAAATATTTAGTCTTTTTAAGCATGAGGCTATGCATTTCTGGAACTCAAGGCACTGTTGGATTTAGCTAGAGGATAAGAATCCATCTCCTCAACTTTCTACTCCATGCTGCTGGAGGTCATTACATTCATGGCAGGGTACACAACCACGGTTGGTGTTTTAACGCAGAATTTTAAAGCAGTTTAACAAAACCACCAGGTCTTTCAAGCCCTCATATACCCACACAAGTAATTTCTCTGTAATAAACTCTGACCATTAAATCCTTTCATACACCTTCAGAATGTCCATTACTTCATGGATTTTTTTTTTTTTTTTTGTTAACATATTAAGCACCTGTTTCTTGAGTAACATTATTAAATACAAATTTGTAAACTAGAGATGCATTTTTACTATAAATAAAAGGAGGGAATCCAGATTCCACAAGTTAACATTCTGCATCAATGTACAGTGATTTAATCAGTCTTGTTTGCTGTTAAACACTTCTCACATCACATCAGTGTTTTGGAGGGAGCAGTAATCATGATCTTCAGTCGTGTTCACTGATGGCTCTTTTCTTAGAGCTACATGTGTCGTTTAACTGAAGTCTTTTATGTAGTCTGACACGTGTTTCTGGGTGTCATTTTGTGCATGGGCAATCAGTTGTGTGCATCTTCTCAGTTCTAAACATTAATCATTTTTTAAAAAAGAATTTTAAACCGCAAAAACTGTATGTTTTGTTGCCTTGATGTTCCATAAATGTTGCATGTAGATTAAAAATTTTGTATCATCGCTCGTTACAAGTTGTTGTCTCTGTTTTAATCACACAGGATAAAGACTGTTCAGTAAATTACAGCATTACCGAGTTTATTGCAAATACTTTTTTTGCACAAGGGGGAGACTTTTTCTTGCTCTATATTGTTCAGTGTCATCCAATATCTGCTGCTACTATGTTCTTAGGCCTTATTTTGTAAATTTACATTCAAAAGTCACATTGGAAGAACAGTGTTAAGCATCTCCTCTGGCAGCACCATGGTACCTAATGTCTTTACCAGTAGAGCATTTTTCAGTGTGTGAGGAATTTTCACCATGGACTGAACTCCATTTCTTGGGTAAAGTATACCCAAATATCAGTGTCTTAATGATCTGACTACTGAGTTGCTTTGGTGTCAGCACCCCCCTCATTAAATACACAAAGAAGTAGAATTCAACAAGCGCATTGAAAATGCATGAAAGGAGGGATGTAGTGAGGACAGTTAAAAAATAATTTAAATCATACAGAGGCAGCTCTGATTTAGTAATTCAGGTGCCTACTGGCAAGTGCAGTGCTGCAGCTGTTCCTGCAAGAGTGCAGCACACTGGGGCAGAAGGTGGCTGTGCCTGTGGCAGCAACCTGAACATGCCTCTCCCTTCAGAGGGGCACAGGGCTGAGTCAAGCTGGCAGGGAATCACCTCTCCTTACGCCAGCAACCTTGGCCTTCCAAAACAGGAGACCCCAACAAAGTGTGCATGGCCTGGCCCTGCCTTGGAGTGCTGTGACAGTGACAACTTGCAGCTCCCAGAAACAGGCAAAGGAGTGTTCCTGCAGAGCACCTGTACAGGCCTTCAATGCATAGGTGTGCTTCAATTTCGTTGAGTATTACCTTAAACAAAAATCCCCTGCTGCCCCTATCAGTGTATGCACCATGCTCTCTCAGCATCTAGTGAGCATAAGTATTTTTCCAGTTTAACTGAATTTTTCATTTAAAATAAACCTGAGAAGCTTTTATAATATGCACTTACACAAAACACAGAGCTGCAAATAAGAAACAGGTACAGAATGAAACACATGACAAGCAACAAGAATAAATAAGTATTTACTGAATTCACTCTGTCTCAGCCTCCTTACTGAGAAATAAATGTCTTCCAATTGGAAACCTAAAACATTTTTAAACATAATTTTAAAACCCAACTAAAATGTTTAATCATGACTGAAAATTTAACACAGCGGAAGTCATTATTCTTCATTGCAACGTCCAGCCTCAATTTTTCTTTTCTTCTTCCTTTCTTTTTTATTCTTCCTTCCCTTGTTTTTTCTCTCCAGCTGCAAGAGAAGTCATAAAATCTTCAGTGATATTTTAAGGGTGATGTGTGTTTTTTTAGTCTTAATAAAATGAGTGAATTAATTCTTTGTGAAAGTTAAAAATGAAGCTTTATTTAGTTACCAAATGTAATGGTAGAAATTCACTGGGAATTCACTGGGAATTCTAAAAAACATCTTCACAGATTTAAATTTGGCACATCCCTTTGACTTCAAACAAGTGGATGAAGAAGAATTAAGGATGTTGATTCTTTTTTTCATTTAAATGAGAAAAGAAAGACTTTCCATATTCATACGTGCTGATCATTATGGCACAAGCAGGAGCAACTTTAAACAGCCGTGGAGAAATACCTGCCCAGAAGAGAAACAGAAGGATTCACTATTATTTGTTTTCAGATCCAAGTGCTGCAATAAAATATGTTGCTCACAATATATCACTACCATAGTGGTATCAGGTTAGAGCTGGGATTGTACCTGCTCACACACCTCAAAATACTGAATTTACTGGCTGTAGGTGTTACCAGTGTAATAACCTTATGCCCTCACCTCTGCCATCTTGTATGGTCTGCCTGCCTCAAGTCTGTTGTGTCTCTGCCCCTTCTGACTCGATGCAACTGGAGCATCTGGCCCCACAGGGCTCCTGTGCTCCAGCACACAAGAGGTGGCCTCTACTAAAATGAAGAATCCTGGCCACATGTATAAATGATGGAATTTAAGTGTAAAATGTCTCTCATTACTGTCAACTGTGGTCTTGCCAGTGGAGGTTAGAAAGTGATCCAGTTTAGAGGAAGGGAAATTAGGCTGAATCCCCTTGTCCACACACAGACAGCCCTCTACTTTCACTTGAAATGCAAAGATGTCTGGAGAGAGCCAGCCTAGATGACACACAACCTATGGAGAACTTGTGTGGCTTTGGAACAGCAGCAAGGAGCCAGACAGACTAACCCCAGTCACCTCAGCTACATTTGGCCAACTGAACCCAACTGGTGGCTGCTGATCAAGAGTATCTCTAAACTCTGCTACCCATGTGTCAGGACTTAAGTGTAAGTGTTTTAATCTATTTACAGAACTCAGTATCAATAATATTGATACTTATTGGTGTCTTGCACTCTGTTAGCATCAGTGCTCTGAAATATGCAAATCCTGTTACCCAGCTATGCCATCACTGTACAGCGAGTAAAGCAGTTTAATCTCTTTCAGCAAACACAAGTCTTCCAAGGCTTAACCAGCTGTGCAGCTATTCACACAAGGGCCCCCAATGAGCCAGTGCAGTGTGCTGAAATCTGGTAAGTATCCTGGATTTGGAATGTCTCTTGGAGCTGCATTTTTATATCAACTACAATAGGATTTTATCTCAATATCATTTTAATGTCAGTATCTTGTCATTTCCACCTCAGGCTGCCAGAGTTGTGCAGGAGAGGGCCAATGTCTTCCTTTGTCTTCCTCTCATCACCAACATACCTACAGAAGCTTTTCTTGTTGCCCTTGACATCCCTGGCCATAACCTGATCCCTGTCTGCTTTGACCATTTCTCTGTGACAGGTTATTACCTGTCCTTGCTTCCACCCTTTTCTGACTTCCTTATTGTGTCTGAGTTTGTCCAGGAGCTCCTTCTTCCCCCATACAGGCCTGCTGGAGTTTTCACCTGACTTTCTCTTTTCTGGGATACATTGTTCCTGAGCCTGGAGGAGGTGATTCTTCAATATTAACCAGCTTTCTTGGGCCTCTCTTCCCTCTGGGGCTTTATCCCATGGTACTCTACCAAGAAGATCCCAGGAGAGGCCAAAGCCTGCATGTCTGCTGCTTTATATATGCACACTATTGCACAACTGACAGTGTTCACAGAAATGGAAATATATAATTTATGCATGTAAACATTTATAATTAAGAACTCTCTAGTCTGAATGTTTTTAGAGATAGGAAAATATTTACCAGCAAATAATCCAGTAATCCCATTTCTAGCGACAATTTTCCTCATAACTGCCCAGGTTGATTTATCGTCCCTCTGTGGAACTCAACACAGTACAAGACAACAGTGAATTAGGCAATCCATACAATACCACAGAATAGTATTTCTAGAAATCAGAGACAGTCATAGATGCAATTGTTAGGTTTAACTCATTTTTTTGTTAATTTTAACCATCTTATTTATACAGTATGTTAAATTTGTGAAGTATGCAAATACACAAGTTGAAACAGCAAGACATGGAAAAGACCTGTAGTAACACCTAGAGTAAGATATATGAACAGCTGCTATAGTCTTTACTTGATTGCTGATACAACTGGAAAAATGCCAAAGCAGTTTCAAAGAATTTTAAAAATATAAATTAATCTGGTTAATATTAACCTCATAAATATATGGCAGATGTGTTTCAAAGTGGTGTTAGGAAGGAATTCTTACATTCATCAGCACAGGAAAAGAATTAAAAACGTAACTATTTATATTTAAAACTTTTAAAATACTTGTTCTGCAATCAAAGAATAATGCATTTTTTCAAGAATTACTCTAGGGAAAAAAAATTACCTGAGAAAATGAAACCTCATGCCTAAAAGTGAGCAATTATTTTCTAAGCAGAAACTATTTGGATACTCATTTTAATACTGTGTAATCTTAAAGCCATGATATAATATTTATTTAGGTTAATGAAAGTCTTTCATTGGTCCACATCCCAAGCAACGGGAAAAAAATGGTATTATACACAACTTCAATTTGTATGAAACAGAGCAGTGCTCGACTGATGACAGCAAAACAGAAACTTCCTCTTTCATCCTTTAAAGATGTTGGGACACATTAATTTGGACATTCATGCCCTCAAAAATAATTTTTTTGAAATCACATGAAAAGAAGGTAAAAAAATACACAACCTGAGCACAATACTTTCTAGTCTAATACTTATCACAAGAATGTTGTTATGTAGGAGCAAGTGGTAGTGAATGTTTTGTTGGAAGACTTTTTGAATAGATCACTGTTCACACGAATGTTTGCTATGAAGTTAATTTTTTGCCTATTTAAAAATAACTTACTTCAATCATAGAATAGTTTGGGTTCAAAAGAATCTTTAGTGGTCATCTAGTCCAACCTCCCTGCAATAAGCAGGGACATCTCAAATTTGCAATTAGTCTGCCTAAATGTAATAGGTTTGGATTCCTCTGATTCAATTTTATACCATCTTAAGCTAAATTGTACTGAACTCACACCTTTTCCCTCTTCCATGCCATTAATGAAATATGGCATTCTCCTAGGGGATAAAAAAAAATCTTATCTAGATACTACAACTTGGGAAGAAAAAATACACGAGTGATAAAATGTTTACATACACTTTAGAAGTGGCAAACACTTAAAATTCCTACCAAAAGCCATACCCAAACCTAAAATACTGAGTTTTATTTTTTGAAACACTATAGGGTTTTTTAATTCTTATCAGCAACTTACTTTTTAAGGTTTCACTATCCCAAAGCTGAGTCTGCCTATGTGTTTTCACTACATCAAATGGCTGAGTTGTGACAGCTGCAATCTATCAGGAAATCGGTGTTAATGTTAGTGCACAAAAAAAAAATAAATTTTAACCCTGAATTTTTAAATTAAAATGCATACAGAATTTAAAACTAGATTTGATATTCCAAGCACGTGATATTTTTAAGTCTTGTATGTCAGAACACTGTAGTTTATTCAGATTTATTTAGTCAGGTTGAATGCCACACCACATGTGTTTAAAGTACAAGTACCCCCAAATATACAACATTTCTGAGAGAACCATCTAAAATCCTACCTCTTTTAAATAGCTGATAAGTGATAATAATAAAGAATAGTACTAGAAATGAAATTATATACTTACAGAGCCAGAT
The DNA here is from genome assembly GCA_013397395.1 of Sinosuthora webbiana. Lineage (NCBI taxonomy): Eukaryota > Metazoa > Chordata > Aves > Passeriformes > Sylviidae > Sinosuthora > Sinosuthora webbiana. The sequence continues at coordinate 34,855 of VXBN01002514.1, read as the reverse complement.
GCTGCTCCTGAAGTAAAAGAAACAAAAAATGTAGGTTCATTTGCACCAACTTCCTTGCACATCATCTTCTTGAAACGTTCATAATTATACCAATACATTGCTATGATTACAAAAAAATGAACTTGCATTACAACAGATTTGTATGTCAAATACAAAAATTCTTATATCATGTCCAGATGTAAGAATTCTACTGTGGAAAAAGAAGCAAACAGAAACAAGAGCTGAAAGCATAAAAAGTGTCCTATGTGATAACCCATGGACAGATTGCTGTGTTCCCCTTGTTCTCCATATCCCAAATTACTTCATATGATACAAATTAGCCTAATCATTTTGTCATTCCCTTAGGTGACTCCTACCTTCATACAATCTAACTCAAGCACTATAAAACTCATATTCAATTTAACATAAATCATAACATAAATGTAATTACTTGCTATGTTTTCAGGCATATTCCATGTTTCATAGATCTCATTAATACTAATTCTATAAAAACACATTTCATACAAAATGAAATGTTGCTCAGGACTGCCACATACTTTTTTGAGGCATAGTATGAAATTTAATTCTGAGAGAACCAAAAAATATGATTTTCCTCCCTGGAATTACTAATAAGGGAATGCCTCTGTGAGGATTGTCAAAGGAAAGTCAACAAACAACTTTTAGGAATAAATAAATGTTTCTGTGACCATCTGCTGAACTAAACTGCATTTTTTCTGGTTTCTAGCTGAAACTTCAAACTATATACTACTGGGCTGAATTAGAGAGTAATTCCTCATGGCAGTTGGTTGACTTAATACTTCAAATGAAAGCTCCATATCCTGAAAGGTAACTATGCCTCATTCAGCACCGAGTTATAGAGATTGTGCCAGCAGAAAAATTTCACAGCATTTTCTTGCCATGAAGACTACCAGCACATGTGCCTAGCCTCCAACATTTTGCAAAAGTAAAAGTAGGCAGTATCTCCGAAGGCATTCTGAGAATTTGAGGAGAGCCTACTATTAACATGTACAAACCCCTAATTTAATATAAATTATCTAAATCCAAAATTTTCTTAAGCACCTAGAGGACTCATTTCCCTGAATACCATTCACATTTATATTGTCTGTGACACTGCTCAAAGAAGGACTCAAATATTATTATTAAACCAGTTTTTATGTTTATAAACATTCATAACTTTTGTTCAGTATAGCTAGCATCCCAAGGAATATACTTGGAACACATAATAAACTGGGTTAAGAATAGAGTGGAATTCTAATTATCCTGTGCTTCTTAAATCATGTTCTGTTTGTTTTCAATAGGACCTGCTTTCTCAACTCAGTGTTACACTGATTTTAAATCTTGAGATTGCTGACTTGAATTCCCTGCAGCAAAGGTGCAAACTGAGAACACCTGAGATTCAGCTGCTGTTGGGGCATCGTTCAAATTGAAGAGCTCAGACTGAAGGTACAAAGGGAGCACATCATAGCAGATAGAGAGCAGTTACAAGGAAAAAAATTATCAGGAAACACAGTCAGAAAAGGCATTAAGCTGTATTAAACACCCTTAGCTTTATATAAGCAGAATTTTATGGCTTTTGGGTATTTTTTTTTTTAATACATTTTCCTTTACTCATGCTTCTACTTGCCTGCTCACATTGGCTGAGTAGTTCTCAACATGCAGCTACTGCCTTATAGGTTAATGTGTGCCTTTACCATCATGGCCACAAAGTACTTTCCACTGGCTGTCCAGGGAATGCCAGAGCAGTGTGAAAACTGACTAAAAAATCAACAAGCCTGGTTTGGATCAGTGGAAGAACAGCAGGTGTGGACACAAGAATCTGAAAAGGGCTGAGAAGAATGAACATCACCTTAGTGCCCTCTTCCTTGTGCACTCCCTCACAGTGCTCTGATCTTCCCACTCTGTTAAAAGCAGCAGGGGGAAGGAAGCTCACTAGCTCCAGCCACACTGCTACAGAAAAAAAAAATCAATAAAAGAACAAGAGTTTCTTCTTGAAGTTAGACAGCAGGAATCAGATGAAGAATTTGAGAGTTCCCTTGCAAAGCTTAGAGAACAGCCTAAGAGAAAATTGCATTTGGCAGAGAAGAAAAGTAAGTAAATTGAAAATAAATATTGAAAAGGAAACACTTCAGGCAAAAGATTCAGATGAATTCTGACAGTTGTCTTTAGCCTTAGTGAAACCATGTTTTCATAGGTTCAGAACCCTTCCCTATCACAGAAGACTACATAAAGTCCCATCAAGAAACTGCATCTTTAAGTGGGAAATACATTCCAATCACAATTTTCAAACACCATCCAGTAGCTAAGTAAAAGAGAACAGAGCAATATAAATTCTGAAAAGAAGACAGCTGAAATGACTTGGTTCAGTTAACTCACTTAACTACCAACTGCAATTTTTAAGTAAATATCCTCGTCATACCCCACTTATGTCTCAGTTTGATTCACAGCCAATTTAAAATTTACTCTGGGAACACATATCCTGTAACAGCCCAAACCAACGACTGGCCCACTAGATTGTTTGGAAACACAGAATTAAATTTGATATCAGATTATCTTAAGAATGAAGTGGGAAAACACAGATAGCAGGTCAAATACTTCCAAGGTTCTCTGACTCCAAAATCAGCTTTGAATAAGAATCTTTCTAAAAATAGGTTTGAAGAATTTTTCTGGGCCAACATAAAGTGTTTAAAGATGTTATTCCTGTACTACCCCAATGACAGAAACTGCTTCAACAACATTTGATGTCTGATGATCCAAAACTGCTCTGACAAAAACAGGACTTAAAAAGACAGAGGCTTTCTGGTCCTTTAGCAGTCTCCCCTGTAACATCTGTCCCAGTTATCTTAAGTAATAGCCCTAGGACTAATTATGCTTTGAATAGATTTTTCTTCTTCTAGGCTTTCAGCTTTGGGGTCTTGCTAAAGAGTTTTTTGAAGCAGTTATACAAACAAACTTATCTTGATTAAAAAAAAAAATAAAAATCTTGAAGACACTATTGTGTCACTCTCTGTACACATTTCCAAAATTATGTAACAGAACACTTAGATACAGCATGTTTATCAGAAAATAGCCACTATTTCTATCACAGAGAAAATCTCCAACTGAAACTCTTCAAAAGCAGTCATTGTGTAAGCTAAAGATGAGAAGAAAGAGTCTAAGTACAGAGAAAAGGAATGTAACAATGAACCCTACCTGGTATCCACAAACAAAATGAGGGGAAAAAAATCACATCTTCAGAGAATTTATAAATAAAAATGATTAAAAGAGAAAAAGTAAATCTGTCATTCCTAAAGCCAACCATTAAAACTACCTAAAAGCACAGAAAAATAATATAAAAACATAAACAAAAACCTGCATGGAAAATAAACCTTACCTGAGAAAGGTACATCTCTCAGAATAGTAGAGGTCCAGCCTGCCCAAAGGGAGACCCACCCATCTACAGCCACTTTGGTGCTGATACACAGGTACAGCTGCTTATAGGACAACCTGCGATACTGCATCTGAGTTTTGATCAGCTCCAGGGGACTCACCACAGTGACAGAACCAACTGCAAAGGAAACATGGCTTCTTTAGAAAAATCAACATTTAACAGTACAATTTCCTGAACATTCAAGTCATGTCTCACCTTACTTTATATATTTAATTATTTTCAACTCTCCCATTTTCCTTTAACTAATTCCCAAAATAAGTTTCCTTTCCAGATAAGAAAATCATGCCTATTCACAGCACCTACATTTCCAGTTTAGGGTTTTTTTTTCAATGTTAGCATGTTGTAATCAATGCAACATGTTGAGAATCTGCATTTAACACATAAATAGGCTGAAAATTAAAATGAAAATCCTCATTTTAACACATAAATAGGGTGATTTAACACATAAATAGGCTGAAAATTTCAAGCACTTATACTCAATTATTTTCATTAGTTGCCACTTTAAACTGTAACTTGAAGCAAGCGACCTTGATGTTTAAGGCTTTTTTTGTGTGTGTTAAGGACAGAGTTGTGGTTACAGATTTAAGATTTTATTGATTTCTAAGTGTCTTTGCCACTTATTTTAAACCATCAGGAATGATTCACAAGCAATCTGTAGCTGATGAAGTAACTCTTGCATCTTGCATGACAGTCAGTGAGTCATCATTTGGTAACAAGCTACCATCAGACATCTAACAGACATTAAAAATTTTACTAGAGCCAAGAATTTTTCTTCTGTTGCTGGAATAACGTTTTACACATGAATTTAAAATCTGGAACAACCTAATAAGAACAATGTGCTACACCACCACAAAATAGCAATACTTTTTCCACTGGTCTGCCAGTGCCCCCATGGTTGTCACGTGTAGAACATGGAACTGCATCGTCAGACCCTTCTAAGTAAGCTCTAAAATATATTATCTGACTTAATTCTACAAAAATAGATGAGGAAAAGGATAAACATAAGTAAGAAAATTCCATCCACATCATACAGCAGTAAAACCTGTACAAGTCAAATTTTCATCTTTGTAATAATTACCTATGTACCTTCCATTTCAGCAAATAATGATGTTTATTATTAGACTGATAGCAGAACCAACTTAAATTAAACGGTCCTTGGTAGAAGTCTATAAATATAAAATTTTGAACAAATTACAAATGTAGTTAAAGTGTTTCAGCAAAACCAAATCTCATTATTCCACGTTAGAGGGTTTTGTTGCCCAAGAAATACTGGGTAATGACACTATTCCTTCCTATCCCTCATTTAAACCCACAGCCTATTTATTTTAAATAAAAGTCAACAAAACAAATCCAAGAAAACAGCATACATTTATTACGTCACGGTTTTCTCTTTAAACAGAAGACAACTTACATCTGCTTAAGGAACCTGCAATAACTGGAATGTGCTCATCATGCTTTCCTGGTCTATTTTTCAAAGCCTCACACAGCTGGTCATAGCAAGTAAAATAGATTGCTGTGGTAGGAATTGCCATTATTCTAAAACATAAGAGAGGAAATTCATATTAATACAAGGAAAGCAGGAGAATAAAGTCAACTGTCTTGTATGGATATTTTATTTATATTAAAAAAAAGTTAAATCTCCAGCTGTGTGTAATGGATTAATTAAAAAAAAACATTAATCCCACACCTTTGATTCACTGCTTCTAGTTCAGAGTTTCAAACCCACACATGTCCCAGGTTTTCATTTCATTAGGGAAAACCATTGATGGTAGATTATCTCAGTCAAAATCTATTCCATACCAGAACTATTTTGATAAAGAATGAGGAGTGAAAGATCTGAAAATGAAAGACCCTAAATTTTATTTATGTAACAATTGGATATTATGCTCTTGATCAACAGCTATGATACTCACTACTTGAGAGACAATGTAGTATGTATAAATGTAAGCTTTTTCCATACCAGCATAGTACAGACTATAGTAACAACAGGTAGAGTCAATAATCATTCAGTGTAGGAGTAAAGCATCACATTTTTCTATAAAATGGCAATTACACTTCTGTGTTATGTCTTTGCCAATACAGCATGTATCACCATTACCAGGAAACACCAAGGACCATCATGCTTGGAAAATCAACTGCCTTAGTTTAGATCTTCTCTTTTACTTGTGTGACTTTCTCCAGTAAAAAAGTCAGTTCTCTGCTGGAGAACAGAACACATGCTTTGTAAAAAACTGTACTGACTGGAACAGTTCAGTCGGGTCCTCAGGTTGATATTTTGAAATTGCCACATACTGGGGGTAAACAAGGCTGAGCTCCACCACGCTTTGCTTTTTTTGTGCCTATACACCAAGCACTGTCTGCAAATCAAAAGCGTACCAATGCTTCCCACTGGGCACTTCCCACTTTGCACCTTACAAGATACAAGTTATATTCGAAAACTTTCTTGGTTTATGAAGGAGAACATAATTACAGGGGTCTTAATTTCTATCTGAACCAGGTTAATATGAATAAAAGGTAAAACAGTTTGGGGCTGTTAAGCTTAAAGAGAAGACCAGGAGGAGATCTGATTGCACTGTTTAAATATGTAAATTGCTCTTGTAGAGAGAAAATGAATTATCTGTTTATCCAGACAGAATAAAACCCCAAAGTTCTTTGAAATAAAGAAGATTATTACAAAAATTAAGTGAGGGTAATGAGGTGGAACACCAGAGCATCTGGAAACAGTTGTGCTCCTGATAGCAAGTCATTAAGTAACAAAATACAACAAGAAGAATGTGTGGAAGACAGGCCCTCTGCAGTGACCAAGTCTGATCCTGTGGTTCGATGGTTCTGTCAAAGGAAAGGTTATAGTAAAACAACAACAACCAAACAAAAAAA
>VXBN01002514.1:0-28463 GCA_013397395.1 Sinosuthora webbiana | reverse complement strand
AAAAAAAAAAAAAAAAAAAAAAAAAAAAAAAAGAGAAGTTTATTGATCCTGCTTAACTACTGAGAATGTATCAGGAAATGTCTACTGTCCATAGACATTTCTCAGTGAACTGATTAGTTTGTAACTTCAGAATTGACCACAATTTTAAAATAACTTAGAAATAAGCAGAATAATTTCAAAAACAATTAAGTAATTTTTTAACAATAACTTACAGCATGTTACCAAAAAACCCCATAAAACTTACAGTGTTGGGGGAAGCCCACTCCACAGCACCTTAATTCCCTCTACTCGAATAATTTTCACAAATGCATCCTAAAAATACAACCAGGCAAAGAGCAATAATTAGCTACAAAGTGTTGTAGTTAGTAACATATTTTAGTTGGCAGAACACAAGACTAATGTCTTTAGAAGTGTGCTTCTAAAATGGCTTATCATTGTAAGATCCCAATTTTGTAACTGCTTACACAAACTATCACATTTAATCATGCAAACAGTTCCACTGAGTTGAACAGAATAATTTATATGACTGAAATTAAAAATTACCTCCCATCTTTAAAAAGCCAAAGTACTAAGTGTTTCTCAGTGTCTGACAGCCTTGTGAATAACTATTTTCAGACTAATATGGCATTGCAGTAACTTGCGGAAACTTCCCCCAAAGTCCAAAAATATTTTTTTTGATATGTAGCAGAGTTTCTAGGCATGAAACGGCAACTAGTTTTCAAAGATTCTTTAATACTAGCTTCCTCTGACAACATGAGCCCATACATGCAATGTATATACACTATACCATATACAAGCTTGTAATGATTATTACAGCTATCCTGTATATTCCCAGGAGACTGACAGCAGAGCAACATTAAACCTTGAAGATCATTCAACTGAAATCACAAGCAAAACACAAGTTTTGTAATGTCAGGATACCTCATTTTCAAGACCCATCTGGGGAAAGAGGTAAAGAGGTTGAGATTCAGTGGATTAGAATACGCCTAAGACCAGACATTATCACAGGGCCTCAAAAGATAGAGAGTCTGGCAGACCACAGAAAGGACTCAGAGGAAGAAAAAAGCAAATAGCTTTAGAGGAGACAGCCTTGGTGGACTAATCCTGTGAGGTAAAAAGCTGAATGAGAAAAACAAAGAAATGGTTTATTACAACAAGCTTGACCAGATTTTAAAGGAAGCCAAGAATTCCTAACACGGTTTAACAAAAAAGACATTTTTATACTAGCTAGTTAATATGTTTATAATCCAGCTTCAACAAATTTACAAAACAGGAAGGTATGTATAAAAGATACGACTCATTAAAAAAAAAAAAAAAAAAGATAAAGTTATACGATAGTCATTTTTCTTTAAGAATCACCTTCTTAAGGTTATGACAAAACCAGGCATACATTCATGTCAAACAGAAAACTAAGTAACTTTCTAAAATTACATAGTAGAGCTAATTGAAAAAATCACACTTGTAAAGTTATCAATAAAAAAAAAACAAACTGTAAAACTGCTGAAGACACCTTTTGCATTAACATCCCATTCTCAATATTTTAATTCTGAAAAGTCCTTGATCATAGGTTTAATTTCATGGCAGAGTCAAAAGAAATTTTGACTAATGAACCAGCATGACAGTATCTGCCAGCAAGTCTGTTTCAAGTGTCTGGGAAAATGCTACTCCTACAAGTCTCAATGGATAGAGGACCTCACACATGAACTTAACTTTAAACATTGTCTGCACCATTAGTTCAGCTCAGGACTATATTGGGAGATGTGTGGGCACAAGGGCTGTAAGCAGGTAAGAGAAAATTATTACCTGCAATCAGCAACTGCTACCAATATGTGGGGAAGTGGGGAAGATAAAATCATAAAGCCAGTAACCTGCGAGGAGAGCTGAGCAGCTGCCTCCTTGTTCATCTTAAGGAAGGAATATGTATTTTATTGCAGACAGTAGAAGGTATAATCAATCAGCAGTGTAACCACATGAAACCCACTCCAATGATAAGAGATTTCAGTAGAAACTGCAAGAAGCTGAAAACTTTACAGTATGTTACTTAAAAATATACAGTTTTATATGCATGTAAAATGTTCTTACCAATGTCCCTTTGAAATGCCCACGTTTTTTATACCAGGCTTTGCTGTCCCCATTTTCACAAACACATACATGATCCGTAAGGCCACTGGAGTATACAAAACACTTCCCTAATAAAGTGGTGGATAAGAATATAGTTAATGCTTGTAAGATTGTTTTTACGCAGCAGCAATTTCAAATTGGATATAATGGCAGCACAGATTTATCTCTGGTTAGACACAGAGGGGCAAAATAATTTTGGTAAGTGAGTAATGACAAATTAGGTTAAAGGAGAGAGGGTACAAATGTACCACTCAGACTGGCCAATTAAAGGAACTGCCTTCATGTGGCTCTAAGAGACATGTTTAGGTTATACTACCATCTGCTGAAAGGTAAAACTAACACAACACCTGTAAATCACTACTGTATGTAACTGTGAACATCTTTCAGATTTTAAATCTTTTATTAAGTAGCCTCAGCATCCACTTCAAGTGGAGGTAATAATCTTATCTGTATTATTATTATTATTTCTTATCTTGGTCTGTATTAATACTAAATCATCCCCTCCATTTGTTTTTAATTTCTTCTACATCATGTACTTTCAACCGGTTTGATATAATATTATTGCCATTACAAAAACATACTTTAAGCTTCACATTTGCAGATTTCTGAGGGACTAAGAACTTACTCAAAATCAGGATAGAAGGCACAAGTATTTTTCCTATTTTCATTTACAAGTGTGACTGTAAATACTCACCTCCACATTCAACATGCAAAACTAGTCATCTTCTTTCCCTTTAAATCCCATTTGCTAAGTACAAGTAAATAGTAGGAACCATTACCACATCTTTGAGAGCACAATATCTTCATCTATTTAGAACCCAAGTGGCAAGTGACTTAAGACTTCTCCATTTCAAAAATCTCTGGATTCTGGAGGAGATGAACTCTGATATAACATCCTGATCACATAAGCCCTCTGATGAAACATTTATTAATTTAGTAACAGCTTTTTATTGTTTGACTCAACTCAGTATTAATCGTACCTTCTGCCATAATGAAAATATTAAGACAGGAAAAAAAAAAAAGCCTGTTTAAAATGGTATGGAGGTATGGGATTTTTTTCTACTGTGTCTGTTTAGTATATACTGGTTTGTTGCTTTTCCTCTCCCCCAGTTATACTGGAGAAACAAATTCAAACACTCTGCACCTGAGCACAGCATTATGACAACTATCAGCTAAATACAAGAGCAAAAAGCAAACTGTGTCCCCCATTACACTACACATTTGCTTGTTTACCTTTATGGAATGGATTGCTTTGGGCTTGCAGTCGGGTTTTGATAACATCAAGAGGAGTTACTAAAATGAAACAGAAGTCATTTAGAAACAGCCTGGATGCCCTGAAAATGTAGAAGTTTACAGATATCTTATCACGTGCTTCTACAACCCCTTTTTTTTGTTTCCAGAGGGGAGAAAAAAAAAACTAACAGTTTTTACACTGTTATCAGGCAGAGAGAAAAGGATGTTAGCAGACAATGTTATTGAAGAAAAAAAGAGAACTACACACCCTGTTTGGTTTTCAAGACATCAAATCTTTTCTAATTTACTAACAGTTGCATAGGCATGAAATATTAGAGATACACAAAGCTTATTCAAAAACCACTGTGCCATGTTGTTGGAAATTGCTGAAACTTGTTACATAACGTTCTGCTGCTAACCTTTTATCAGTAGCATACCACAAGGCAGACAAAATCAAATTTTGGCCTCCGGCATATAAAATAGCACAGCATTCTTCATGTGTTTGCTCTTTTTCAATAAACTGACCTTAACATAACTTTCAAAAAAAAAAAAAAAAGTTAAATTCATTATGTATTTTTCTTTTTTGCTGCATGTAGCAAATATGTAAAACGTTGGGGTTCTTGAAAAGCAAGTGAAGGTTTAGTGAACATTTCATTGCTTCCACTGCAGCCCTTACAACTATCACAGGCTGAGACATTCTGAACACTGCAGTGACAGGGCAGCTGGACCACCTTCCTCTGATTATATTGGCTGAGGGCTTGATTCAGTTGCCTGCATATAAGCAGTTGGTCCCATCTGAGTCTCTAAGGTATCTAAAATACCTACAGAGTTGACAGAAATGACACAAGACCTACAACCTCACTCACCAAGTGTCAGCTAAAGTCAAACACTCTATCCATGTCTCGCTGAAGACACTCCTATGCTCAGGCAATTCAGTCACACCTTAGCTCTCTACTGCTGCCTCTCAGCTGACTAACAGGTGATTGAATACTTGGCTCACACTTCAGTCTCTCAATGTAGGGATCAAAATGGGACTCCTAGAGTTCAACTAAATTGCTTAAAATTTGCCATCTAGTAGCAGTTCAGCCACTCATGCTATTCTAGCTCATCTCAGGCTGGGACTTCAGACAGAAACCAGTCTCTTCCTATAGCTCTCTTGAGCACCACCATCTTACCCTGTACTAGAGTTGTGGGTATGTACACACAATTGAAATCCATCTTTGGAATTCCACAGGTCTGATGTAGAGGACACACAGTGAAACAGAACAAAAAGACTATGAATTTGACATGTTCCTGGTAAGATCCTATTTTGTAAACATTTGGAGATTTTTGTGGGGAGAAATCGTGCTTAGAAAATTTCCCTGCAGGTTAATCGACATTAAAAACAAAGTCACAACTAAAAGCTATCTTAAAATAAAAAGCAACAGAAGCACAAAGTATGACCTAACGAGCTTGTAGAATTCCAAGAGACATGAAGTGCTGAATGTAACCAACCAATGCCTCCTTAGCTGTGCATGGGGAAGGAGGTCCTGAGTGACGTGACTGAACGTGAAGCAGAAGATTAATTCCATCTACTATCCACAAGTTCAACAGAGTAACAAAAATGTATCCTTAAAAGCAATGTTTAGGGAAAAAAAAAAAAGAAAAAAAAACCAAACCAAATCCAACAATAAAAGTATTTGACAGGGAAAGACATCAGAGAACAAATGTTATTACTAGGCCTCACTGGGACCAGCCTTGTAGGATTTGTGTGTTATACTGTAAAGAAGACTTTTATCTAAAATATTTTTGAAGCAGCAGGAAATATGGAAATTAATTTTTATTAATGATTTTGCTTCTTCCCAGCAGAAAGCAACGAATAACTACACCAAATGGAATAAAAAAAAGAAACAGAAATTCAAAGTCAGTAAGTATTATTCTTATATTTAGAAATAGAGATTATCAGAGACACAAAAGATTTCAATTAACCAATCTTTTTAAAAAAAAACAAAAAAGAGAAAACTATCAAAAAATATCTTTGTTGAACATATTAGTGGAAACATACATAAGCAGACATCATGCTGAGTCAAACTGAAGAGTAACCACTTTGTAAGATTCTCTATGTGGCCAGCTTCATAGTTTGCCTTACCGAATAATGATGAAATTATAGCTCCACAACAAGAGGCTATTGCTTGCTGAACAATGGTTAGTTTTTGTACATTGATATTACTAATTTCAGACATGGCTTTATCCCTGGAGAAGAAAAACCTGTTGAGGAACAGAAAAACATATTGTAAGACTACACTCAAAATTTGCAGAAAAAAGTCAAGGGATAAATATTTTCAATTTTCATTACTAAGTTATGTAGAACCAGCAATATTACTTTTCTACTTACATGCAAGCATCTCAGTAATTTTTGAGATTGAGAGTATTTGAGCCATGTTTTGCAAGTAAGTTCTCTAAAGACAATAAATCTTCAAAATCCCTCTTGTGTGAATTGCAACATTTGCATGTTCTTGCAAACCACGTTAAATGTTTAACACGTATTACCTTTAACTGCAGCGAAGTGTTTACGACCATGCAAATAATCCTTACAAAGATAAACTCCGAGCCTGTGACCCATAAACTGCAGAATAACTGACCCAGACCTTCCCTTGCTCCCATCTGTCCTGAGAGAACCGAGAAAGGTCTCCTGGCTGATCCAACAGCCACAGCCCGCGAGTGATGACTTCGCACCCTGGCATGCTCCTCGTGAAACAGGCAGGGACCAACGACTAATAATGTTAGCTCCTTGAACACAGCAACTGAGGAATGCAGTCACAATATCTGCAACTAGCCAGGGCAGGAGAAGATGTTAAAAATACTTCAGAAAATAAAATCCCCAAATAGAGGTGTCTCTTTCAAAATGCACCACTGTAATTAAGTGCAGCCCAAACTTTATGAGAGACATTGATCTAAACTTTCCATTGGCTCTATAAGAACGTCTTGTTATTTCCACTGCGCCTCAAGTTAGATAAAAAAGATTAAGTTGCACAAACCGACTCTGGCCTCTCAGGTGCTAACAGCTGCAACGGCGGCTGGAGATATTGTCTATTTTTCGTGTATCTTTCACTCAGAACGGAACCGCTGCCCAGAATTGCCTACATACCCATTTATCGGCTGCGCCGGCCGGGGGCAAAGGTCTCCGCCACTCAAGCAGAGCCCGGGGTGTGGCGAGGAGAGAACTCTGCCACTCCTACCCCGCCTCCCGAGCCGAGGCCGCCGAGCTCCGTCCACACGGCCTCCTTCCCTCCCTCCTTCCCTCCTTCCCTGGCCTTCCGCCCGCCCCCGGCGGGAGGGGCCCGGCCGCGCGGGCCGTTGGTGAGGGCGCCGGGGCCGCTGCGGTGGAGGCGGGAAGGCGGCCGTGGAGCGGCTGTGCCCATCGGGGAGCCGGCGGCGCAGAGCACGATGTGACTCCGCGGGAAGATGAAGCCGAGCGCTGCCGAGGCCGCCGACAAAGGAGCGCGTCCCCGTAAGCGGCGGGGGGCTGTGGGCAGCGCGGGGGAGCCGCCGCCGTCGTTCAGGCCTTTCTTAGCCGGTGCCGCCATCCCGGCCGGGGCTGTGAGGCGCCGCAGCCCGTGCCGGGTTTGGGTCGGAGCCGCCCTCGGGCTGGCGCTGCGAGCAGGGGGCAGCTCCAAGGGCCTTTGCCTGGGCTGGGGAGTTAAACGTAAAAGCGTGTCCGTGGCGTGTGGGAAATGGCCGGGCCGCTGCTGGGCGAGCTGCTTCCCCCCGGGCCAGGGCTTCGCTGGTATGTGTATGGAGGGCGCCTTAGGCCCAGGGTGTGAGAATGCACCCCCTTTGCGAGAGAGACTCTTCATTGCTATTGCAGTCCTGCTAAAGCGCTCCAAACTTTTGATTATCCCTGAGAGGTTTAGTATGTGTGCTCCAATATTAAGTCCAGTGTTTAGTGTGTTAATATTTGAACGGCCTTGGCATGAGTGTGGTGTGTATAACACCATATTTGAACAGTGATCATTACAGAATTTTCCTTGCATGCTTGCTTATCATCCATCTTTTCTGTTTAGATTCTGGATCAGTTACACAAACCTGTCTTCTCATTTTCATTTTTCTCTAGGTTTTTTTTATCTTCCAGATCCTACAAAACTGAGTGCTGTTCCTGTGTTATTTAGTGTGCTCATAAACCTTACTTAGAGGATTTTGCAGCATGATTAGTGGTTCTGCTCCCTTTCCTAAGACTGTTTCAGGGAGGGATGCAATACTTACCAGAGGGGCTGTTTTGCATGTTGCCTTTTTGTCTCCAGAAGAGGCCTGTTCACTTCCTGTGGCAGCTCTCATTGTCTTGAGCTTCTCCAGAGGAGAAGCAACTAGAAGAAAGTCAGTGAGGAAGAAAAACCAGTGTAAAACCAATATGTGGAATTGTGCTTTGAGCAATGTGGTCTAGTGAAAGGTGCCCCTGCTTCTGGCAGGGAGGTTGAAACTAGATGATCTCTGAGGTCCCTTCCAGCCCAAGCCATTCTATGGAAGCTTGCTCCATCCGTTTCCATAGTTTAGGAATTTTCCCTTTTGAAAATAAAACTTTAAACTTAAACCAAAGTCCAGTTCTGTTTAAATTGCCTTTTTTTTTTTTCTCCAGCAGATGGAATACAAGCAAAAACAGAAAAGATAAGATCTTCCCTGAAGAATGTGAAAAAAGACACAGGAAAACCAGAGAAACTCAAATTTAAGCCCCTCACTGGGAAGGTGTTTTACCTCGATATCCCATCAAATGTGATCTCTGAAAAGTTAGGAAAAGACCTCAAAGAGCTGGGAGGGGTAAGTTAATAATAGAGACTTGTATGAACCTAGAAGGAACTGTGCACATGTGGAATGCCTTTTTTGTGTTCTTTGTAACTGCATTTTAATGTTATTTGTAGTTATCTGAGATGGGGTCTTGTTTTTCTACATTTGTCTTAAACTTTAATACAAACAATAGGCTTATCAACAAATTATTCGTGGGTTTTCAAGAGAAGCTGCTTTACTGATTGGAACAAAAGTTCATATTAGGAAGTTCTGTTTTCAGTTAATTTTTCACCTGGCTTAAAATTTTATCCAAATTTATTAGGTTTCACTGTTTGAGGTACTTTTTCTTCTGCTGCTTCTGACTGTATTGACATGTTTGCATGTTACATCTAACAGTGTTCAGCTGAACTTGAAAGAGGTTAAAGGAAGAGTTTTATATATGTTTTCTGTAGGTCAGTAACTTCACCAACTACTTTTTGTGCAGAGTAGTTAGTGTTTTTGAATACTCTTACTTAAACAATAGATTTTATAAGCCTCTTATTAATTTTTTTCCTAATTCTCCTTTCTGTATAGAAGGAACTCTGATACAAGCAAGTACAGGATATAATAATAATATTAGTTGCATTGTATGTATTACTAAACACCTTTTAAGCACAGGGGCAGAAGGGGTCTGCTTAAATTGCTAGCTGTTCTGAACATTGCTTTGGCAACACTTCTTTGACCTCAGAGGGACACTGAGCAATTTTATAAAATTGGTGCTTGTAAATCAAGGTGCTGTCTGAAATCATAGTGTCAGTAAGGAATAGCAGTAACACGGTTTTGAGTTAAGTTAAGCATTGTGTTACATTTAACATCAGCTAAGTGCATGCTGTGGTTTGTCTTTCTCTCTAAACCAGAATTTTAGGAATTCATATGGGAAAAGTAAGGTCAAAACTCAGAGACTGAAAAGGAAGGTGTTTTGTCTTATTCTGAGGTGTAAATGCCTCAACCTGAGGTGCTCAACAGCCTCATGATCAGTTACCACACGTTCCATTGTTACTTGTGTGGAGTGCACTTACAAGTGCCTCTCTCTGTATATCCTGCTTCTGTAAAAGATACATAGAGCAGAATTGAAAGGCACGGTTTCAAGCTGTGTGATTTGTGCTTTCCACACTGATTAGTGGAAAAAAAGGAAAATACCTGAAACTATACAATCTGACAAGAAATAATAAGGTAGATAGCTGTTAATCACACTGTAGCTGGCAATGAAAGAGACCGAAGGAGCAAAATGGAAGAGAGTAAATGCAGAATGACCACATTTTGATATTGCTGAGTGTGAGAATGTGAATCTACTTAAGACTTTACTTTTTTGAGAAGCTGTATGAAAACTGTAGGTGTGAAACGTGGTAGCAATCCTGAATTTTAGTTTTTTCTGCTGGTTCTAAGCTCAGTAAATTTATAGCTTCTTGCAGACTGTAAATTACACTTGCAAACACCTGCCTTTACGTTTAGCTAAATGCTTCTAGTAATTTCTGTTACATAAAATTAGAGAGAGTTGCTTTCCTTGAATTAGCCTGTTATTCCTTAATCCAGTGTTTGCATTCTTGCAGTTGGAAAGTATTACAGGTAGATAGTAAAAAATTGTAATAATCAGAACAAAGCAAAGCTCTTTTGATAATGATTACAAAATTAAGAAATTGAAATTAGAATTTGTAACTGGTAAGATGCTAGTACAACTTAATTGTCATTGTCATCCAGATATTTAGAAAATATTTTCTTGTTAACTCAGTGTTTCTGAACTTAATTATTTGAAAAGTTTTATCACTTTCCTTTAAAATATTCAATGTAAAACTGAGTTACTGATCTATTGTCCTGAAATAATTATTTGCATTTTTTTCTTTATATTTAGAGAGTGGAGAGTTTTCTTAGTAAAGATATCAACTATCTGGTGACTAATAAAAAGGAGGCAAAATTTGCATCAACTCTTGGCCAGATTTCTCCTGTTCCTAGTCCAGAATCTGCACCTAATGGAGGAAATGGTTCCCCTCATCCTAGCAACCGAAAAGATCGACATGATGGAAGTTCATTTAAGATAGTAGATACAGTAAGTTTCTTAGTAATAATGCTGAAAATCAGGTGCAATCCATGGGATATGCTCTTAAAATTTTTCTCCTGTTTTGTTTCCTAAAGGTGGCAGCAGTTTCCTTGGGTGAATAAGGGTTTTTCTTTCAAACATTCTTTTTAACTTATTTTGGCTAACTTGTTAAACCTAACAAACTCAAACTAATTCAACAGGTTTTTTAAAAATAATTTTAAAAAGGATCTATTTTTGCAAATAAGCAGAGTACACTAAAATATATTCTAATGTAGTATGTCTGACTTACAACATTAATGTCATGTTTGACAGCTAGATCAGGCATGTGATGACATCCAGTGATTTCTGTCTCTTTAGCAACACAGCCTATTAAATTCTGTCTGATTTGATGTTGTTAATGCTGATATCTGCAGAAACACTCTCTAATAGTAGTAGGAAATAATGAAAATTGAGCATTGTGAATGTTAAGATCTTCTGAGCTCTTTCTTAGGGGATCACATTAATTGCAACAGTTAGTGTCTGAATTTATGCAAGTTTATGGGAAGTTTGTTATATGGGCAAGTCTTGTGACCTCTCAAAGTAAAATTGAAAATAGTAAGCTGTACTATATATATGGTGCTTCTTTAGAAACATGACCAGGCTGCAGGCTGGTCTTTGTATTGCACAGGTGAGGTCACCTCATTTTGCAACCAGTCTGGATAGGTAAAGGCAGCTCATTATGAGTGAACAGCAGAAAGAAGAAAAAGGAAATGCACTTGTGATAGAAAAGCAGGGGATAAGACAGAGGCTATGATTATATTCATGACTATAATTTTCACCAGCCCAGCTGATGAAACCTCATCTTTTGGTGTGTGTCACTGGCTGCTTATTCCCACCATGTGCTTTGTTCCAGCACTAACACTGCCGCCTTCTTTGGCTGAAAATGATGACTTGTTGACGTTTTCTTGGTTTGGGGTGTTTTCCCTTTGACTGTATCAACTGTAGTCCTGTGAGAAAGGTGCACATTACTGAAAAATTAGCAGTAGGATGAACAAAAGGAGACCCTTGTAGCTGATATATGTATTTGTTAAGAGCAATGTAAATTATCTCACTTGGCTACAGATGTGTTTCTGTTTTAATGTAGGTACGTATGAGCAGAGGAAAGTCCTTGGTTGAAAAAGCAATCAAAGAACAGGTAACCATATAATCAACAAACTCGTGCTTCAGAGCTTTGGTGGTTTGTTTTTGTAGAAAACAAGCAGTAGCAAAAGTAGTCTTAGTGGTTTTAGGGAGAAGTCACAGAATGCTC
This sequence comes from Sinosuthora webbiana, assembly GCA_013397395.1. NCBI lineage: Eukaryota > Metazoa > Chordata > Aves > Passeriformes > Sylviidae > Sinosuthora > Sinosuthora webbiana. The sequence goes on along the minus strand of VXBN01002514.1, from coordinate 16,989 downwards.
AGGCAGAAGTTGAGGGATTGTCCTAAGTGAAGTGTCAGGTATGTTTTCTGCGTACTTCCTGAAGAATTGAAAGTCTTTGGAGTCTTAGGACAAGTAGTAAAATTTGTCAGGATTGCTAATATAACTAGGATTTGAGAGGTGCTCATGAAGTGTATTCACTGTCTTCAAATCTTACTATAAAATGTGACCATAAAGAACAGTTCTGGTTTTCTGAAGGTTAAATGTATTCTTTTGATGGTGAGGTGCTGTAATACAGAGACAAACAGAAGAGGAGTCTAGGAAAATATTCTTTTGGCTAGAAGCAAAGCATCTGCATTTTAATCTCAGCTTTCATATTACGTTATATTTTTAATTATTTTAAGTAATTACTATGTATTGTTTAAGATTATTAATATAATTTATTGCTTGCAGGACTTAATCCCTTCTGGTAGTATACTATCCAATGCTTTGAGTTGGGGAGTGAAGATACTTCATATTGATGGTAAATGTTTTTATTAGATCAAACCTGACTTGAATGTGTAACATTCATTTAACTGTTCTTTTGTTGAATTGGAAATATTAAAAGTTATGTCAAACATACAAAAATTGAGTCAACTGAGTGTAATTCTCCCACTTTTTGCTAGATGTTAAGAATTGCATTGAACAAAAGAAAAGGGAGCTCTATCTAATCAAAAGAGCAGGCAGTTCTTCTAAAGATGTGGTAAGTGCCTCTCTGCCATTTATAAAAATGTCTTTTGTTTCACATTAACTAAGAAAACACTAAGTACTAAAGTACTAAAAGCTGCCTACAGTGAAGCTTGTCGATTTTGTTTAATGAAGGTATTGCTCATTTTCAGTTTTTCACAGACTAGTATGTCTTGGAATTGATTTAAAAACCAGCTTTGAAAATACGAAGTATTTGTTGTAAATTTCAACATTATTTAAAAATAACTTTAATAGTAGCATTGATTCCATAGTGTGTAGAGCTGTGCCCTTGCAAAGGATATCCAAGTGTCAGATGTGCTGAACTGTCTGAAATTTTCATTCTGCCTGCCTCAAAAGTAATTAATAAAATGTATTGTTGTTTTAGTATGATGTAGATGCATTGTATAATTTTCCCTATGACACAGTGATTAGAAATTCTTTCATTTTGATGGTCCATTTTGAAAAACCATAGTTATGTTTCCTGGAAAATCTGTCTCTATAAGGAATCTGCAACTCTTCCTTCCTAGAGAACAAGCACAAAGCATCTTGAAGCTATTTTGCCAAGTGTGTGGAGGTGGCGAGTGAAAATCCCCTTTTCTCAGGTTTTTAGTCTATGATGTAGTGAGCCATTAAAGCCTGTAGGTCTTGTGTGCTCCATCTGCAGTTGCTCAGTAATTTGCACAGTTGTCTGGTTTAGCCATGGGGCCTGATAAATAAACAGAAGCAAACTACCCAGCGTGTGTGATGTTGTTTTGGAAGGTAATATTTGCTACTTCTTGAGGCCACTTGAAATCCTCTGCCAAGTCATCACTGTGTTGGTGGATAACGGGTGAGGTTTTTTTGGCAAATAGTGTGAAATGAGTTTGTACTTTTAGCAGAATCAATTACTTTTAACAGCTGATGCTTGATGTAGACTTCACTTTCTTCTGAAGACAAAATAATTCTCTAAATTTTACTCTTTATTGCTAAAAATAATGAAGGACGCAGCCTGTGTAAATCCATTCAAATGAGTAGAATTGTTTTAACTGGAGATACTTGCTGTTCTGCAAGGTTTTGGTGGCATTTTGCGGCTTGCAGTTAGTTAGGATTTACAAAGTGTTGTAAAAATGTTATCTGTATTAAAGACTGAACTTTCAACTATGGCAAGATATTTTCAGGGTGGAGAGAGTAAGTGTATAAATTTACCTTTCTGGGATTCTTTGTTTAGATTTGCTTTTAGAAAAAATAAATTGAGGCATCTGAAGGAGAGCACTTCTTTTTTTTTTGGTGTAGAAAGAAATATTTCTTTGGGAAACATGTTGCCTTGTTTCAAAGTACTAATGAGCTTAGTTTCCTGAAAAATTCATCATGACTTCATATGAAGTCATGATTAACACAGGGAGACTCTCATAACTTAAATTATTTACAGCTAATTTACAGTGCAGAATAATACAGGGATTTTACACCATCTCTCTTTTTTCAATAGGGAAAACACGTTACTGCTCAAAAGTCAAAAAGTAAGTACTTCAATAATTGTAGAGGTTTCTGGCTTGACTTATTTTCTTATTTGCTTAAAAACGTGTTATTTCTCCTGTGGTCACATGTGGTGTCACATGCCAGTTTGTATGTCCAAGAGAAGCATGTAGAGAAATTTTGTGGAAATCAAGAGTTTGTCAAAACCTGTACACAATGAGTTCTAAAATAAAGTCTGCTTATTTATTAAGCTGCTGGGGCAACTGGTAAATGATGAAAAGTAATTCTCTATTGATTTCCTTTTCTCCCCCTTTGAGCAGGTAGACTGAAAAGTCCATTTATCAGGGTGGAAGATAGGAGTCGGTAAGTGTTGTCTTCATGCATTTAGTAATGTGATTCTCAAACTGAGTGATTTAGAATTACTTGAGGAAGTGTGCTCTTAAATCTCAATTCCTTTCAACTTCCTGACTTCACATGTCAGGCGTACTGCCCTCTTAAAATGACACACAAATGTCTTTAGCCACCAAATGAGATTGAGCAAGTAGTAGTATAGTAGGAAATATTTGCAGTAGGTGATGCAAGTGACAAGTTAACAGGTGACTCCAGTTTGTAGATCATGAGAGTGGGTTCTCTGGGTTACTTCCTACCAAGGAATGAAAGGGAATCCTGAACCTTTACATCTTTCCTTAGATGCAAGTCCTGTAGCCCAAAAGACGAATAGAACTTTGCATACTGAATTCCACTCCTGTAGTTCCAACTCAATTACATTCATCTTCTGCTGGGACCCTTTAGATATAAGGAAAGAGATGTTGTTAGTTAAAATGATTAATTGAAATTAAGTTTAATTTCCTGTTCAATCATTTCTTTTTAAAAGGAAAAATTGCAAGCTATTAGTCTGATTTCAGTATCCACAGTAGCACGAAATTTGATACTTTCAGCCTTGAAAAATTTCACTTATTTCTGGTCCTTTAATCAGTCATTCTTTGTTGTGTAAAAAAAATGCTGGTTATCCAGAAATTGAGACAACAATGAATTGTAAAAAAAGTTTGGTTCTGCAGAGCATAATTTGGACCTTTAAATTCCTAACTAACTTTTGAGTTATGGTGTTGTTTATAAGCACTAAAATCTTTGACCTGATTTCTCTGACACTTTCCTGAATTGAAAAAAAGAGATCTAAACCTGGTTGTACACTGTGAGTTGGTGCAATAGGTATGAGGGACATGGGGATAGTGGGGAGAATTGGACCAACAGAGTTGTAAGGCTAAGAAATTCATGTATAAATATATGTGAATTTCACAATGTAGTGGAGTACTAAACTCTTCTAAATATTTATGTAACATAATTTTTTTTAATGTTTATGCAACATAAGTAACAGTTTAGAAGCAGAATGTGATGCTTCGCTGTTGCCATTATGTTTTCCAGACTTGCTCTTGTAGTTTTGCCTGGGTAGCTTATAATAGTAATGTGGGGGAAAAATCAGATTGAATTCTGCCATCAGCATTTCAGTCAACTGATTATTCAGTATGTGAACTTCTGACATGTCCTATTTTAGAAGCTGTTAGTCTGTTCAGAGCACTGATATGGTTGCTAGTTCTGGTATATCTGAAAGTACAGTGGTGTACAGGAATATTATCTTTCTGAAAAATGAAAAAGTCAGTTCTTAAATTTTGAATGGTGAATTGATTGGTTTTTATAAAGAAAATTAAATATTAAAAAAAAAAAAAGCATTGGATGTTGGGAAATGCTGTAGCTACTTCCCAGGAGCTCAAAGGCACTGTTGTTCAAATTGTTCTTGGGTTTATTGGTTACCCATCTCAAAACAACTAATAGGCACACAATTCATATCCCAAGGAATGTGTAAGATGGCTGTGGAAACTGAAGGAAAGTATCAAGGAAAGAATGAATGACTTACATGAAGATACTTATCTGCTTAGCATTCTGTGTTTGTCATATGTAAAAGGGAAACACTTTTTCAAGATTTTGGACCTGGAGTAATGTATGTAATGAAGCCCTTTTTCCATTTTTGATGGTTCTCATGCACTTGTTTTCTGTTAATACAGCCAGTACCGACCATTTTATCTGCAGTTACTGAGTTTCCCATTTTTGAACTATTGTGTTCCAAAGCCATATAGTCCATTTGAGGTGGATAAGAAGTATCCTTCTGGTCAAAAGCAGTCTAAGGAAAGGTTTGTTGAAAACTTTATTTTATTGAGGTGTGGGTAGAGGAGAGTGTTCTCTGCTGACTAATTGTGTTCTAAAATAATTGCTCATCTTCTAATTTTCCGTGCTATTTAATAATATTAGCCCTGTCTCATCTGATATTTACTGCACTGTTGGTGTCTGTCTATCTGTGCCCTCTTTATTCTGTCTTTAGTCCATTTTTTGCACATACAGATGCATACATCCAAAAATTTGGCCTTTTCCTTTCACTGTGGGTCAGCCTAAGATATTTTTTTCCTTTCTGTCACTGGCTTCTTCTTTGTCCTCATCTTGGATGCTGTTCAGTAAGTATTTCACAAGAAGTGAGTTTCTTAAGACTTCTTCTGTATTTGTCCATATAGTGCTGAAATAAATAGTTGAATTTATTAAAGCAATGATATTCAATCACAGTTCCTAACCATTGTTGATAAAGAGTGTATATTGTTGATAATTTATAGAAATTAGATAGACTGCTAATACTGCTTCAATTCTGCAAAGAAGAAAAGTGGATGCCAGCAGCCCAGTAGAATTGCAGCTGGCTTTACAGCAAGTGTTTATGTGATACATTTTGGCATTCAGGCTCTGTTTGAGCACTACAGATGCAGTTAGAACTTCAGCAAATCAATTTTATGATCTGAAACTATTTAAGAGTTTTAATTAACTGGTTTTTGTGAATCAGTGTTGGTTTTTAAATTTTTTCTACCTAGGTTTTTTCATTGACTTCTAAAATTGATTCATGTGAGAGACTAAATATATTTAGGTGAAGGGTAGCTTTCGTTTATATGGAGCTTTCTGTATTCTTGCTGCTTTTCTGTCCTTGGGGCTGAAGACTTACTTAGGTGTGATACCTGTTTTCTTCATGAAGTGGCTTCTCCACAGTTCTGTCCAGTCTTGACTGTAAGACAGTGCTGAAGGTTTCAACTAATATTGCCATGATGCTTTTTTTTCCTTTTATTTTCTTTTTTTTTTTAAATTGTAAGGTAGGTAGCAATATGAAAAGGCAAAAAAATAGGTATTGTATTGCAGGGGTTTCTGCTGTATTAATATGGCAATTTCTGATTATTTCTCTTCAGAGGATGTTGGAAAGGCCCATTCTTCTTAAAGCATTAAAAAACCAAAAAGGCAGTTTTTGTTTAGATGGATTAAGGAATATGATATATTAAAAATTTCAGGATTTATGTTTGAATAAATATTCCTAATTAATATTTCAGGTGGGCACATACCAAAGAGCTGTTTAGGTAGGAAAATGTTTCCTACTCAAGCAGATGAATGTGACCAATGTCAATTTTGGGAGGGAGAGAAGGAGGGGGATGTTCACTTGTTTTGTCTTTTCCTGGGAAAAGAACTTGTTGAAGAGAAGTTGTTAGTTCTACTTGCTTCTGCACTGGGCAGGACCTGCAGACTTACTCAGTCTTCAGATGATCCATTCTGTTGCTTCTGCCCTGCTTTACTGGTTCCCTGTGAGTTTTGCTGTTGTCCAGAGGGAAGGTGTGAAGGCTGCTGTAACAGTTAAAGCACACACTAGAGCTCCCTGTCCTGGGGAACCCAAGAAATGCTGGGGCAGGGTATTATTAAAAATAATACATTGTTATGCTTTGTAAGCTAGAGGTTTTTCAAGACAGATTTTTAGATGTCAAGTCCTGAGCTTACATCTATGCAGATACTTGGTAAAAAGGGAGATAGAACTATTCCTTCAAAGTAAAAAGGAAGGAGAGATTGATGACTTTGCTTCACTGCTGGCATATCAACCTTAAGTGGTTTAATAGTGGATTGCATCAAGCAGTAGCTCTTCCCAGGTGAGGATTCTGAAGGTCATGGAGCAGCTGTTGAAAACCTCTTCATATTTTAATGTCCAGGAAGAACTTTAGGTTCATTTTTTTGCATCCCACTTAGCCTTTACGTAGAAAAACAGGACAAAATGGCATTTGGTCAGCATATTCAAAATTATGTATAACCAACAATATATGTTGTTAATTTTGGTGTTAATATATGGTGTTAATTTTTTTTTTTCTGTTTCTAGTTTGGGTTTTATCAGCTGTGCACAGGGACTTCTAAATGTTCTTTGATTTTTATTTGTTTAGTAATTTTGTATTATTTATTCTGAGTCAGTGATAGTAGTATGTCTGTACTAACCAGGATGCTCTATGCTTACATATCATTCCACTGGGTCTGCCTGTCTTCTTGAAGTAAATGTTTCTGGGTTTTGTTTGTTTGATGTTAAATCTATGCATAACTCTTCGGGTTTTTTAAGTGTTGACTAAAGTAACGTAAATAGTTTAAGGGGAAATAAAGGTTTTTGGGGGGGCGTGTTTTAAGTACATACGGTGAGGGACAAGTTGTGCACTCAGTTCCATGTTTAAGGCTCATTAATACTCTCTTAACAGAAACAAAATAAACAGTGACAAGGATTGTGGAATGCCTGCTCAGCTTCCTCAGAAGGACAAAAAAAAGAGAGGATATTGTGAATGTTGTGGGAAGAAATATGAAGATCTGCAGACAGTATGTGAAATGTCAAGTATATGCTTTGATACCATCATATCTCTTTAATGTGGTATAACCAGAGGTTTCCCTATAATTTTTTATTTTAAAATATTTTTTCTGAATAACCAGCAAATTAGTATTTTTTTCCATTTTAGAAGCAGGAATTAAGATTTAAAACATATCTCTGATAGCTGAAGGCACTAGTAATTCATGTCTTAGAGATGCTGGTAGTAAATTAACGATTTTACTTGCTCCTTGTGGTACTGTTGACTTGCATATTCATAAATGTACTGTTAGATTTATTTCATGTTTTTTCTTTATTGCAGCATCTTGAAAGTGAGCGGCACCAAAATTTTGCACAAAGCACACAGTATAAAGTTGTTGATGATATAATCTCAAAGTTAGTTTATGAGTTTGTTGCATACAAAGATGATGATACAGGAAAAATAAAAAGGTGAGTTACCTGTTGTAAATTCTAAAGACTGTGAGTCGTGACATTGAACATAAAGATAGTTCTGAAATTCTTGATCTGAATTGACCAGGATAGATTCATGTTTTTAAGCCTGAAATAAATCATGGAAATTTTCAATGAGGTTGTATATGGCAAATCAGTTCTGTAAAGCAGAACTTAGGAAAGAAAAACAAAACAGAAGTGCAGATGACATCAGAGAAAGATGAGACTGAAAGTTGCCAGAAGTTGTCCTACTTACCTTCAGCTCCTGTAACACAAAATCTTCTGTACTGAAATACTGCTAACAGAAAGACAGCAATGTCTGGACATCTTGCTCTGAATGCTTTCTGTCATATTTAGTAGTCTAAGGACAGCAAATTAGTCAATCTGGTCTCCTTACCTTTGGAAAAACTTCCTACCTGTACTCTAGACTTCTTAGCTTCTGTGCTGCTTGTGCAGGACAGAAAAAGCAAATTTGAAAAAGCAAAGTTCCTTTCTTTGGAGCTCAAGAGCTTGAAGGGCAAGAAAGGCTTGTGTGGTGTCTTGGACTGTAGGCACCAGGGTCTTTGCTACATGAAGCAATAACACTATTCAATGTTGGTCTGATTTTTTGGAAATTAGTCAGGAGGTAAGGAATAACTTTCTTGTTTATTTATTTTAAAAAGGGCAAGTAATGAAGAAATACAGATATTCTTGGTGAAATCAAAGGAAATGCAAATAGAGTCAAACAACTGCCTAATGAAAGCAAGTCTTTATTTCTTTTGTGATTTCAAAATACTCAGAGTTGTTAGGCTTGAAATCCTGTCAAGAAAATCATGTTAATTTTGTGTGTATATATCATAGAATATTTGTAAGTATTTATAGTCATTGCATTATCTTCATTAACTTCTTTTGTTCTTAATGCTACTGTAAATTGAGATTTACTGAAATACTAGACTACCTTGTGTGTTTTTGAAACAACTTCATGAGCTGTAGAAATCAGTAAGAAAACATCAGAACTATAAAGCACTCTGTTCCTGCAGAAATAGTTTGTTACTACCCTAAATATATCTTTCCTTGAGTAAAAACAAAAGCTCCTTTGTCAGTTGAGTTCCTTTTCTAGGATCAGTTGCATATGGAGATACGTTGCATGGGGTTTTTTATGTTTGTTAATATTTTTAAACAATTTCATTTTAGGACAAAATGTAGCACAGGATGTTTTTCTCCTATTATTGGAAAGATAACCAGACCAGATGAGCTGAAAGAGAGACTGAAAAAGCAACGCATTTCTTTGAAAACTTACTCCTGGAAGGATACTGCAATGCAGGCACTCAAACTGGATCGCCAGCCTGCAGAACTACAACCAAATTCTGTGCCAATACCTACCCCTGTTTCTGCATCTGTCTCTTCAGTTCTTTGTTGTCACCCATCACAACCTTCAGAACTAAAAAGTAAGTTCAGAATTAATAATGAAAATATGAAGACTGATTGCTCCTGTGCTGTGAAGTTAAGAGAGACTGTTGTATCATCAAATTCCATACAACCACCCCTTCAGAAAACTGACAAAGTGTACACAGAGAACTTGTCTCGAGCTTCTGAGCCATTCAGCAAGGAAATACTGGTACCAGATATAAGTAAAAAGAATGTACAGTGTTTTCAGGAAGGAGTGGATACTTTATATTCTCATACCCAAGTTACAGATTTTAGTGAAAAAGACAAAAACTTACTGCAGCAAAAACGAAAATTAAATAATTCAGTAGTTCTACCAGCAAAGTGCTTGAAAAAAACAGATGCCAATCCTACGTTTGTCAAGAAACATCACGATTTATGTGATAATCATCAGCAAACGCAGCACAGTGTCGTTCTGAAGGCTGAGGTATCTGATACTGCTGTGAACAAAGGACTTAATGCATCAGCTGCCAGCACTGCCCACAGTTCACCGTCTGGAAAGCTGCACAGAAAAGTGAAGCTTAACTTGAGAAGGAATAAAAGAGAAACCTGTAAACAGAATGTGGAGTTCTGTGGAAAGAATTCAGATGGACTGTCTGTACCTGAGGAGAAGAGAAGCACTTGTAGCTCACCACTGCAGACCCTATTGGAGTTATTTCAGACAAGTGAAAGAAACTCAGAATTTGGAGGTTTTTCAAGTTACACTGAGAACAAATGTTCAGTGAGCATAAGTGATACATGCGAAGGGCAGAATGCAAACGCTGTGTGGTCGTTATTTTCCTCTTCATCCTCATCCCCGTTTTTTGGATTTTAATACTGGTTTATTTAATATAATGATTTTTTTAATTGATTTGAGAATTTAAGATTCTATTCATGAAGACTTGAATTGCTGTATTATATGTACAGATTATTTGGTTTTCAAGTTTTTTAATGCAAAAGTTTCTGTATGTAAATATGAAAAATAAAGTTTGGCTTTGGTCGTATGTTTTGGGGTTTTTTTAGAGGTGCTGTTTTATTGTGTCTGGTAAAAGGCTCTTTTAATCCCACATTTGGATTAAATGAATTGCTAGGCAAAGCATGATGCAGCTGCATTTAGAGAGAATAATTTTCTAAAATCATTGACTATGATACATTCCAAGTAACCCCATTAGAAATAACTGGATGTTCCACTGTAAATAAGGTAGTCCATTACTCAGGGATTACTGATGTTTTGCGGGCATTTGGTTGCTTTCCTTTTCTGTTTCTTCTGCTGCTTTAATAGACAACACAGCAACAAAGATGTATTGCATTCTTTGGCTACTCTGATGTATCCTTATTAAATTAAAACTAGCTCTATTGTGTATTTCAGCTAATAAGAAAGCAGTTAGATGTGTGTATTTTCATTGGGGGAAAACAAACAAATAAGAAACCAACAGGACAGGTAGGTTTCTGAACGACTTGAGTGGTTTGTTTGATTTTTTTTTCCAGAGTGGCCAGCCTGTCAGATTGACTTTACTCAGAAATGGAGTGAACGACACAAGTGAGAGTTGGGAAGACTTTTTTTTAATAATGCAGATCTTTACCAGAGCTGATTTCTTTCAGAATTTCTGTATCTGTAAATCATGAGAGGGCACAAGTATGAAATTACAAGAGGCAAAGCGTTATTAATAAATGTAGAGTGCCTTAAGGTCATAGAAGAGATCTCAATCACAGAAATTACTTTCATTTATTTTTGCATAAAATACTTGTTTGCATTTTCATTTCTTGCCCATTTAATATTCTCAAACTTAGTGCTCTTACGGTTAAAGTGCTTTAATGTTGCAGGCTATGGTCTGTCCTTTATAGGCTATTTTCTGTGAGGGGCGGGTAAAGCTGCTTGGAGAGCAGGAATGGGTGAGGAAAATGATAGAAAATTACTTTCCTTTACAGAGGGAATTGGAAGCTACAATTGGAAGCTTAATGATGAAAGTAGCTGCTTAGGGAGTTACTGTCACCTTTGAAGGTGACATACCTTACTCCTCTGTTAATGTAATTGCATGTACATTCTGGTGAGGCCCTGCTTTTGGCTTCTCCATCTTACTGGTCACTTCTGGCTTCTTGATTTATAGTTAATTCACATCTGTATTCACATCCAGAAAACATAGAAAGCCAGTACAGAAATGAGCAAAATTAACATTTTAAAGAGGAGTTGATTTTGAATGTGTATATCTGTGTTTATTTTTTGCCTGTAAATTACCAGTATATAGTACTCTAGGACTGGGATTTAAAAATAGAAGATTGCAGCAATTACTTTCTTCTCCATTTTGAATTACACTTTAATGATTGCTGTCTAGTTCAGTGAGTTCAATATATTTTAGGAACAAGTGTTTTGACTGTTTTTCTTCTATTGAGATAATTTTGTTTGGTTGGAGGGTTTTTTTTGTTGTGTTTTTTTTTTATTTTTGGGGGTTTTTTTTGGGGGGGGGTTGGGGTTTTTTTATGGTTTTTTTGGTTTTTTTTAATTGTTTGGTTGGAGTTTCTCTGGGGGTGGGTTTTTTCAGGCTTTTGGTTCAGTCTTAGAAGTAAAATCAAGAAAAATTTGCATTCCCCCCCCCCGTTGCAAGAATCTGCCAATAAGTATCTCTTGCTTCTGCCTGCCTTCCATCCCTGGGGCACACACTCCTAAACCGCCCTGGTGGCCTCCAGCTGGGATGGGTGAGCCCAAAAGAATTGCTGCAAGGTTAAGGGTGAACAGTAGAGGAAGTCACTGTTAGTAAATCTACTCATCAGATTAAAAGTGTATATGTTTTGCATATGATTAAATGCAGTCCCAGAACGTGTTAGCTCAATGGACACTGCAAAGAGGAATTTTGAACACACTGGAATCTGGCTTTAGAATCTTGAAGGAAAAAAAAAAAAAACCACGAGGTTTGTCATTAAAATATGAAGACTATTCATTGTAATCCAGAATAAGATAGGAGAGTCACTGCTACTGGTTGCAAAAAGCAGTTCTAGTTATGATGCAGATTTTGTTTACTCGTCACTTCCATGTGTGTTTAAAGAGTCCCCTTTGTTGTATGTTCAGTTCGTATCACAAGCCACAGTAAGCCTATTAACTATTTCCAAAATGGATTTACTCAGCATATTTAATTATTTTAATGTATTTATTTTCTTTTAAGATTGTTTAAAAAAACAAACAAAAAAAAAACAAAACAGAAACAAAAAAACCAAAAAAAACAAAAACAAAACCCCACAGTTTTTACAAAAGTTTGAATGCATTTATGTTACAATTTGAAAAAATATGTATGGAAGGATGTTACTAGAACATCTGTCTGATTTCCTCATAGAAAAGAGATTTGAGTATTTTCAAAACATGTGGCAGTGATTGTAAGAAACGTCAAACAGTTCAGACAACGACTACCTCTCTGGTCACTGAAACTGCACTTCTAAATGGCAAACCTTTATCTGTATGTATTTGTGCTAATTAGATACTATATCAATTACAGTTCAAAGTCTTCATAAGGATTTCTTCTACTGCACTTCATTTTTGAATTGTCTTGCTTTCTGTGACTTTGAGGAGCAGAAATGTGTCTGTTCAGCTAAGTTATGTTGTGGCTGAGAGGAAACAGTTCCCAATCCGTATGGTGTGCATGGGGGTGTACGTACAGACACTCCTGCGGGGATTAGCAGTGCCAACACCACTCACACGTAAGGAAGTTCTGCAGTAACTTCTGAGATTCATGCACTTGGGTGAGCCCTGTGCTCTGCAACAGCATCTGTGTGGGCAGCTCTTGCCCAACATCTAGCTGCAGAACGCTTGACACAAAACAAGAGGTGACTGGAGAGCCAGCTTTCCCGTTAGCGTTGCAGGGAAGTTAGTTACAGCCTGAGGGTTTTGGCTCCTTAGATGTACCCGTGAGGGTGTGTGCACCTTCATCCCACATCTGAAGAGGCTCAGCTCTCACACACGCAGCTAATGTGGCTGGTGATGGTGTCTGTGAAGCTCTTGTGGCAGCCTCTGAGTAAAGGAATATTGAAAAAATGGTAGCTGCTCTAACTGGTGTAATTACAATGGGGCACGTGGACGCAGGACAAAAATGTGAATCCCTCTATGTTCCGGAGAATCTTTGTGAGCTATGTGGTCCATGTGGCCTCTGAGCCATTGGCTGATAAGCACCAGGGGTTGATAAAGGCTGATCATGCTGGGCTTTTTGATCATGTTGACAGTTGATACCACAGAAGCATCAAATCACAGTCTACCTTGGTCTTACACTGAGTACTCAAAAGTGGAAAACACTTCCTTGCCCTAGTTTTCTTGTGCAGATGCTCAGAATCTGAGAACTTTAAGACACACAATTAGATTGTGTAAAGAATTATGGGAAATTCCCGAAACAGTAAAGTGTAAGATAAAACTACAATTAAATGTGATCAAGCATTCATACCCTTCTTGGGTTACTAGTTTGGATGTTACTTTCATAACATACTTTCACACTTGCAGGTTACAGCAAAAAATGGACTCCCCTTTATCCCTCTCATTTTTTCCATTATGTTTCATCTCATGTAAATATTCTGGAAAATAAGCTATTTGCTTTCAAGTGCTGACTGTCACTCAAATTTAGCTGTAACCTCTATATGCATCTAATCACCACTCTTGAAGACAAATGAGGGGAAATTTTAGCAACCAATTGATCCAGAGCAATTGTACAACTTACACAGAATATATGTAGGTGGACTAGAAAATGAATACCTAAATTTGTTTCTTAGCATTATTAGTCCTCTAGACCCTGTGAGGAGATTATTTATGCTTGCACTTAATAGCAAAAACAAAAGTAAATCCTGTTGGTAATACCAGAGCATCATCACTGATAATCTGTAGTGGGTGAAGTTAAAGTCCATTAACCAGTTTACCATCTCTGAAGGTGATATGAGATGAATAATTTGGTTTTTTTTTTTTACCATGAATTCTGCAAATATTGCTTTTTGATTCTTTGTTTTAGATAGTGTAGCTATCCAAAATAAATGCTGAGCACCCCAGATCTAGCGCTATAAAAAGATTTGGGCTGGAAAGCAGGTGTTTGGGTGTAGTTCAATTTCATTTGGGATAAATAAGTTGTAGATTCAGGTGGCTGTCTATAATATTTTTGTTTGTTTGGGGTTTGTTTTGGGTTTTGTGGTGGTTTGTTTGTTTGGGGTTTTGGTTTTTTGGGGTTTTTAATTTTAGTTGAGTTGGGTTGAGTTGAGGGGAGACCTCTCTTCAAGATTCAGTGTTGCATATTTGTTGAGTGTGTGGATAGCTGGCCACAAACCCCAGATTTTCTCTCTGACCACCAGTAGTGGAGGGGGAGGTGTTGGTCTCTTCTCTCTAGGGAGTAGAGATAGGACACAAAGAAATGGGAGGAAGCTGCAGCTGGTAATGTTCAGACTGGACATCAGGACAAGGTTCTTCACTGAGAGGCCGGTTGGTCACCATAACATGCTCCTCAGGGAAGCAGTCCCCAAGTCAAGAGTAAAAGGATTGGACGACACCATTTTATGGTGTATTTATAGATAGTTCCACGAAGAGAAGGGAGTTGGACTTTATGATTCTTACAGATCTCTTCCCACATGAGTTGCTAGAAGAAGAAAAAATCTGTCTCCGGATGTGAAAGAGCTCGTTGCTCAGAGGTGGATAGTCTGCCACAGTCCTCAGCAATGTCGAGGAACTCTCAGGACAGTAAAACTAGGAGGTGAATCTCTATGTTCTCTGCCTGATTTCCCAAATGAATGTGAAATCACCATCAATGAAATGTAAATATTTCTCTGAAGGATTAACCCTGTCAAATCATCCATTTCTAATCAATGTGTACAATAAGAAGGGACTTCAGACATACAGATCAGGGTTTACTTCCTTGTGATTTAGATCCTTCAGCATAATATAGAAATTTTCTGCAATTTATTTAAGTCTTCTCTTTAGAATTAATCTTTAGTGTTTACCACAGAAGTGATAAATAAATAAGCTAAAGAGTAGAAAATATAAATGAGAGAGGTTTTCAAGGAGAGGAGTGTAAAACCCTTTTCAGCTCTGTTTTGGCTAATTGCTTCTAGCCCACACACTTTTAAAATGACTTTATCTTTGTATTAGTTGGTTGTATTTCTAAATTTAAAAGAAAAAAAAAAGAAAAAAGTTATAAATATTATTCTTTAAATTAGTGAAGGGCTTGACCAATATAGAGTTGGCATCCTAAAAAAAGGACTGCATTTATGGAACATATGTATCATACGTCACCATATCCACTGAGCACACAGACTGGATAAAACTCTCCTTTTGTTAGCTTATAGCAGCCAAGCTTTGGCTGGCGCTGGGTTGGTGAACCTTCCATGTGTAACACCTACACTAAATCTGAACACTGGTGAGCAAGAGAAAAGAGAAATCTATGATGTACTGATCCAGGAAATGAGTGTATAACTGTGTATCTGCTGCTGAACGGTGTAATGTACACCCAATGTCTTGAATTCTCACGGAAATACTGACAGAAGCAGCTGTGAAATAGTGTGCCAGTGGGGAAAGTTTGGTCTAACTCAAATTACTGTAGGGGTTGGCTGCAGCCTGAAATGTAAGGATTTATTACTTTTGTAAGAAGATTGAAGTATCATATTATAATACTGATTTTTTTCTTTTCTATAAATAGCACTTCCTCATTTTCTTTACCCAACCTACCCATAGCCTTTTTGACACCCCACACCAGAGTTTTATAAGCTAATTTTGCACTGTTTCAGCAGCTGCTTCAGGATTAAATGGATACTTTGAGGTAATATTGCATCTTGCCTGTAGTACCTGGCAGCAGTGTAAGCAGGACAGCATAAAACTTACTACCCACTTTCTGCTCAAATTCACTCTGTATTTCTAAATGCAATACTCTGCTGTTATCTTCAGCTTGTTGGACTGTCATTTTGTCTGTTTTCGTATCACAGAAACAAACTCTGAGAAACTAAATTCTTTTCATCTATCCTCTAATTGGTTCCTTTATTAAGATGATATGTGTAACTAAGGTAAGCCCTACACTACAGAGAAATCGGGCCAGGAGCGCCGGCATTCCCCGGCGGGTGGCTCCGGGGAGCCAGGCAGCCACTGCCGAGACGCTGTGCCGGGAGCACGGTCCTTCCCGTGGGGAGCCGTGGAAGGCAGCCCGGCGGGTGGAAACCTCTTCTCCCAAGAGCAGAAATAGAGGTGCCGGGTGTCCTGGCTGTTGCCGGTGCAAGCAGTGCAATTAAAATTATTCTGCACAATGGTTTTAACGTATTTTGTTTGTTTGTTTGTTTGTTCTTTTAATCTCTGAGACTACAACGAGCAGCAGCTTTCCGTGGCATTATCTGTGATGCCACCTCCTCCTTGATTATGTCTTTACAACTGGTACAAGCCTTGCTGTGGGTAGTTAGACTTTGTATTCTCTTGCCTGGATCGGTGGCGAGCTGCATCTGCCGCTGCCCTGACAACCCTCCTCCTCTCTCCGCTCACCTCAGCTGCCGTGCCACGGCCGCCCTTGCTATCGCCCCTTCCGAAAACGGTGGGGAAAGAAGTCCCTCAGGGGACCGCCTCTCTTGTCCCATTTTCATAAAGAAATGCAGTTAAGGAAGGTGAGATACGCCGTGCTGAGAGGCAGCACTGCTGCTCTCGGCTTCCCGGTAGGTGGGAGTGTAGAATTGGGTTGCAGATGCAGCCATCCCTCCGCTGAGGGCGAATTATTCTCGCGTTTCAGGGAACGGACATCGTGGGGACTCCTTGACACTTCTGCCTCTTGCTCAGTCCAGGGGAGCATGTTGTAACGTGAAAGGAATGATTCTGCGTTGTAATCCTTTCCTACTCTCTTCGTTAAAAAAGCGGGGAGGGAGTAGAAATTTAAGAGAGGAAGAAAAAAATGTCATAGAGAAGGAAATGAAGGTTTGCTCAGAAAATTAACACGTAAAGGAGGAGAGAGGGGCTGACAGTGGTATGGGCAGGGAGGGAGGGAAAACGCCCGGCTGCCTCCCCAGAGAGCCCCCGCCCTCACCAGCAGCAGTCGGTGAAGGCAAGTTTTGCGGCGGGGGTTCCCTCAGCCCCGGAGCGGTGCGGTACCGGGGCGGCCCCACGGGGCGGGAGCGACTGCGGAATCCCTGCGGCGCTGCCCGGGCTCCGGGGCTTCCCCTCCGCTCTCGCCCCTCTCCCTCACGCCCTGGCAAACGACTACATTTCCCAGCACTTCCCTCTTCCAAGCGGGCTCTGCGGGGAGCCTCGCCGGCTTTCGCCATCTCCTTCGCTGGCAGGGGGCTCGGCGCGGCGGCGGGGCGGAGCTCGGCAGCCCCGGCCCCGCGGCAGCCGC
>VXBN01002513.1:148900-169174 GCA_013397395.1 Sinosuthora webbiana | reverse complement strand
GTGTGTGCCGGGGACCCTCAGCAGCAAGATCCAATGGGGAGCATCAACAGGGTGGTGTATGCATCCACAGAGAAGTAAAATTCTTCTTCTTATTCTACCTATACTAGTCTCTTCCACTCCCCTTTAACCACCTCTTTCTCTCTCTCACTCTCATTTCTTTTTACATAAAATCTTTGCTATTAACTTGTTGTATGATCTCTTTTTTGCTTTTATTTCAAGCACAGGCCTTACTCTAACAATTTTAATAACCAGATCATAACCAGGAGTTTTTACTTATTTACCTGGACAGATTTTCCCTTACCCTTTATGGCACTGGCTCAGTTTTTTGTTAGTTCTCCCCTCCCAGTAGTACTCAGTATGGTTCTACCATCCAATCTTAATAAAAATCTCCTCTAGCTTTTTGCTCCAGTAGTGCTAATCACTTTTGCCATTCTACTTTCACTCTTTTCATTAACAAAGGCTAGGCTGACATTAACAATTCAGCAGAACAGCAGATCAGTAGATCAAAGTAGATCAAAACAGAGGGTGCTGAGCATGCTCCATTTCCAAACCTCCTTTGAAAATTTCAGAGTTAGACTTTAGACTATGTGTCTACAAGCATTCCAAACACGCCGTTCAAGTCTGCTAAAGGAACGGTTGGTTTGGACCCTCATTTAGGAAGAGCAGTAGGTGAGCTACCAGTCTGACATTATCCAAAAAAATATGTTGTAGTTTGTATGCTTGGTGTAAATCAACACCTGCCACGAGATAATGCTTAAAAAAAACAGTTCCCTCAAACTGAAGTACAAACAAATGAGCAGGCAAACAATCACATGTCAGCAATGAAAGGAAAGAAAAAACCTCCAAGACTATACACAGCACAGCCTTAGCAAAGAGATACATGCACTACTATAACAAATTAGCTTTTACATGGATTTTGATTCTGGAAATTTAACTTGAGGCAATAAACTCTTAGTTTCTAACCTCTGCGTATGATCTTTTAGTTTAGTCAGTCAAAAAACTCTTCAGTACTGGTAAATGCCTTTTCTTGCTGGCCATTTCAAGATTTCAGTAATGACTCTATTGCACAAGTTCTGAATACTGTTTTTTCAAGTCTGTGAAAAAATAGACTTGAAAAAAACAAGTCTATTGTTTTTTTTACTTTTATTTTATTTGCATTGGTATTTTACTTGCATTGGTATTTCTCTTGTTTGACTAGATTTTTATAGCAATTTACAGTATTTAATTAGATTTTTACAGTTATCTACAGTGGAAAGAAAAAAAAGAAAATCCAGAAAAAAAAATCATAAAAACACCAAACCTCCTCAGGGCTCAAATCACAACTGCATTTTGAAGAGAAAGTTGGTTTCTTTTCCCTTTTTGACTGAAAATTATTATTTTATTACTCTATTTACTGAAGGACAGGGTAACAAAATCCTCCAGATTTTTATGAAGCCACAGAATTAAAACACTGCAGCTTTTTTAGTCCAAGATTTGATTAATCCAATTGTTGAAATCTCTCGTTATTAGCTCAAGAAAAGGAAAAAAAATCAACAACACTGTAAAGTGTTTAATGTTGCTATTTTGCAAGTAAATGCTATAGGAGATGGATATATATATATATATTTGTTTTGTTTTTTTGTTTTGTTTTTGTTTTTGTGAGAGGCATCTAACTGATATCTAAGACCAAGCTAGGCTTTCTGGTCTTTTGCAACTGGGAAGCTTCAGACCTTCAAGTTTTAAACCAAGGCTTTCCCTGGTTCACCTGGAGAATCTTTCACAACTGGTTGGTACAATTTTTTTTTTGTGACATTTTCAAGATAGATGGACAGAATATTTAAAATAACATCTAATATTATTTTTATTTCCTGGCAGATATACCATGGAAGTTAATTTCATACAGACAGCTTGCAAACCTGCAATTTATCAAGTCTCATTCTAGTGACTTAATGTTTGCTAAATACTCATTTCAAAAACTGAAAACAATTGGAATTTGCAACACGTGGTAAATTGCAAGTCTTTCCTCATGTTATAGTCTATTACCTTGATTTCCTATCTTTTAATTTCATTGCTGGGGTATTCTCATAGTTTATGCAGATATCCAATGCTTTCATCCCCCCACTCTTGGGGTTTTTTTGAGGGTTTTCTTATTTAGAAATGGGAAGTAGATACTTAATTTTTACAGATATTGTTATTGTGTAGTCCATCATGAAAGCTGTACTTAATTTTATACTTGAGGAATGAGGACTCTTTTTTCAAAAACTCCAAACTTAAATCTAAATAACTGCTTTGATAAAACAAAACCATCCTTTTTAATGCCCTTTATGTAACAATCAACTATCCACTTACTCTATGACACAGATGCAAGAAGATAATTTACATGTAAAATAACCAGTGTCGTTAAAATGGCATCCATTTTTCATTCTGGCTGCTTTTATCACAATTCCATAAAACATTCTTGAAAATGTTTGAGATACCCTGGAAGCTATTTGCAAGAGATGTTATCCAATGTTATAAATATCCTGTGCAGCATATGAAAAATTTGTCTATCAAACACTGTATAGGTTCTTCCATGCACTTTGAACTTGGACTATAATTTCCATCTTACTGTTGAATAAAAGTTAGACTGTATTTATACTTGTCCTCTGTATAATCCATTTTTCTTCTGAGCAAAGGGACAAAAGAGTTCTCAATAACTGTTTAATAAATTTCTAAATTTACTGTAGAACAGTAATGCTATTACTAGAATATTTCCGATCTTGAAAGATGATTTAAGTGTGAAAGCAGTCTAAGAATGGTGTCAGATCCTCTTACTTGGGATATTTTCAGTAAAATCAAATATAACCTGAAATACAACCCCTAGACAGCACATAAACACCTTTTTTTTTTTTGATTTGTATATAGAAGGATGCTTCAAAAGCATGTCTACAAAAATAATATAAAAAGCCAGCTTAGTAACAAAAGACTCTTGGATCAAAATGTCCATGATTTGCTAAAATGCACCAAAAACTAACAACTAATTCATCAATCCATCTTAATCAGAATACTTCATCTGAGATCAAATTTATACTAGCTGAGAATCCAGCCTTCGATTTAATGACCTAATTGGCAATGAAGCAGAAAGATAGGTTAACAAAATCCACAGTGAGGAAACAGAAGAAAAATAGAAAGAAAGAAATATTCTGGCAGCAATCCAGCATTCATAACTGAACTAATGTTCAATTACTGTGAAATGTTTTACGGAAATAAATGTTAGTTCTACAGGAATCCCAAATGAGTTCATTACTATCAATGCTATTAAAACGAAGTGCTACTAATATGCCAAACAACTGTGATTGCAGTTTCATAAACTAGTGTTTAATATCCATCAGAGATTAACAAAAAACTTCTGTAATAACTAAACATAATGATGTGCCTAATTTGAAATTATGACATGGATGATAATGTTAATTAGCCTTTCACACACAGTGCAATGTGTAAAAGACATCAGAATACCTAAAAGTTACTGGAGTATCACAAAATTACTCTTATGGTGTTTTATAGCATCAGAATAGGAAAATCATAAAATCATTATATCACATAATCATTAACTTGTTTTCATTTAATTTTTTTCCCAAGGCCAAAGTGTTTGTGAACACATTCTTTTTCTTAGAAAGTTTTAATTACTATAGAACTTAAAACATAGAATTCAGATTTTTCCAGATTTTTCTGAAAACCATTTCCAGATTCCTAAATGACAGCAAAAAAAATCCCAACAAGTACTTACACAAATATATGCTATTAGTAGATACCAGTTCCCCATAAAGGGGAAAACCATAAAATTATGTGAAACTGTTCAGCCTGAATGTTCCCAGGGGCCTTTCCCAATGGAGAACACATTTTTTGTTAGAGTATAATGGGCGATTTTATCTGAAAATATATTTACGAAGCAGTTGCACAGGCACCACAGTAGGTACTGAAATTTCCCTAATGGAAAACATTTCACTTAAAACACACACACACACAACTTAGCCACAGATTTTAAACATAGTATATCTGTGGAGTTAACAGCTGAAGCAGAATCAGAAGGACAATATCTACATAGAAGATGGTGCCACTCATACTATACATTCTAAGGGTCTGTATTTTTGAAGAAATCTGACAGCTTCCTATCTCATTTGGAACTACGTAAATTTAAACACCATCCTCACAGTTTGAGTGGAAAATTACCAGTGAGTGTTTAGGATGGATGGATGGATACATACATACATACATGTACACTGGTAAGAATTAAATATCTACATAGTCACCTGGCTAAAGAATAATTTCTATAAAATTTCTGATAAAACCACAGTAAACTGGCTACTAGCAATTGTAACAAACTATTTAGTTGAATGTCCTTATTTTTCTTTGTTTCCTAGCCCTTAGTTAGTCAAAATACTCCAAGTGCTCTGACAAAGAAATGAATCTATTTCCACCCTTCCTCAGACACTTGATGGATGCATTACCTTTTACAACAACCTCTTGTGGAACAAGGTTTTCTAATTCTATGTTCCAATATTAGAACCACTGCTTACAAGATTACTTTCTTGCAGCTTTTACTCCCATAATTATTTTAATAAGTACTGTAACTTCTTTTCTTCTTGATCTGATTTTGTTTTATTCTAACACAGTTTCTTCAGAAACAGGTTTTAAAGAAATACCACATAAGCATGCATGGTCCCTCTTCCCCTTTGCTGAATGGAAAGTAGCATTGAAATCTCTGAAACTCAGGTGGACATGCGTTGCATGTAGGTAAAGCCTTACAGAGTAAGAGCTTCGTTACCCTNACATGTACACTGGTAAGAATTAAATATCTACATAGTCACCTGGCTAAAGAATAATTTCTATAAAATTTCTGATAAAACCACAGTAAACTGGCTACTAGCAATTGTAACAAACTATTTAGTTGAATGTCCTTATTTTTCTTTGTTTCCTAGCCCTTAGTTAGTCAAAATACTCCAAGTGCTCTGACAAAGAAATGAATCTATTTCCACCCTTCCTCAGACACCTGATGGATGCATTACCTTTTACAACAACCTCTTGTGGAACAAGGTTTTCTAATTCTATGTTCCAATATTAGAACCACTGCTTACAAGATTACTTTCTTGCAGCTTTTACTCCCATAATTATTTTAATAAGTACTGTAGCTTCTTTTCTTCTTGATCTGATTTTGTTTTATTCTAACACAGTTTCTTCAGAAACAGGTTTTAAAGAAATACCACATAAGCATGCATGGTCCCTCTTCCCCTTTGCTGAATGGAAAGTAGCATTGAAATCTCTGAAACTCAGGTGAACGTGTTGCATGTAGGTAAAGCCTTACAGAGTAAGAGCTTCGTTACCCTTGTAAAATCATGGCTCAGGCCTGACACTTCAGCTAAGTACAACTAACAACTGGCCTGAAAAGGTCCCATGAAAAAGGAATTTGCACCTGTGTCAAAATAAACGTCTACCTGTAAGAAATTGCTCTTTACACGAGACAAAAATGTAAACACTTCTGGAGAAGAAAGTCTTTGGCAAGCACATACACTAGCAACTACTAACCCATGAACTGAGTTGCAATAAGTTACCAACCAAGTAGAATTAAACACGATGCCTTTAGAAAACCATATAAATATGAGCTGTGAAGAATAAAGATTGGCTATTGTGCATGAAGAAAAAGGTTTCTTGTCCACCGCAACAAACATGTGACAGACAGGAAAACTACCATTTTTAGACAAGTTCTCTGAAATGACGAATGTCTTGTATGCATGTACTAATGTCCTAAAAACAAAAGTGGCGTTAGACAAATACCCTCCTTTCAGCAAAACTCCCTCCCCCAATCCATGAAGGAATCAAGTAGTGCCTTTAAAACATGACAAGCATCCCATGTAAGAATTAGATGAGTACAGCACAGGGAAGAATGTATTAGAAAGTTCCCACATTCCTTGCACGCCAGGAAAGTCATGTCTGATTTTATTCCACAGTCACATAAAGAAAGTTATTTAAGAGAGATTGGAAAAGCCTAAGGAATGAGGGAAGAGACTTTCTTACTGTTGCAGAACCAGGACCACAGTGTCCACTACTTTCCCTTCTCCTATTTTCATGCTTATCTCACCTACTTTGTACAGCACAAATTACATCTGTAGATTTTCCAGTCTCTACAGATTACTAAATCTGGGAGGTGAATGATGAAGTAACACTACTTCCTTCCGTGTCCTATGTTTTGTTTTTTAAAGCCAAACCACATTCACCGAAAGGTAAATGGTCAAGTTAAAACCCAAAACTTTGAGGGAAACTGAACATACGTCAATAGGATTTGCATTTTTAAAGGCTTTTACATTTTACATTAAACAATAACTGAACAGAATACAAGCTTCTTAAAACAATATCTGAAACTCAGGACTCCCTGCCTACAGCCAATTGCTAGTCTAACAAGTTGTACTATTTCTACTTTTATAAATCTGCTCCTTTTTTTTTGCAGAGTAAATGAATTATTTGCTGCACATGGAAAGACTGACCAAAAGAGATGTATTTCTCTTACTGAAACCACCGATAATTGCCAGCTAATGTTCTCTACCGAAAAACAAGAGACATGAATCTCTACTCCCTCAGACAGAAAGGTTGATTTTGTCACTACTTTCTACCTTCTTTGGCACCATATTGGGTTTGTGTGGCAAGGTTTTAGTAACAGGGTGGTTACAGGGATGATTTCTCTGGAAGCTGCTAGAAGCTGCTACCTCTGTGTCCCATGGAACAAACGCCAGACAGCTCGAAGAAGGACCTGCTGCTGGCCAAAGCTGAGCCCAGCAGCAGCAGTGGGAGTGCCTCTGGGATAACAGATTTAAGAAGGGATTAAAAACCAACCCTACAAAACCCAGTAATCTTACCCAGTGATTTCTTCTCCGCTTTGGAAAGTTGCTATGACTCAGCTTCCAAGAAAATAGGAGTGTGAAATTAGTTGATACATTAGGAACCCCAAGTCCAGTGAGGAAACTGGGGCCTTCTCTCACCAAGATTTATGATCCCATGAAACTGGGTTATCCTATTTCAAACCGACGCACAAAAGCAGAGCACAAAGAGAGTATCTCTGTTAAACAAGGTTCCCCCGCCTTTGGTTAGAACTCATTTAGAGATAATTCATGAGAATAACAAAGGCAATTGTAAATACTATGGACTTACAAAAATGTTCCAACATTCAATGACAATGAGCTAACTTTTAGGAGTGATATATCTCAAAACAGATCTCTTTTTATTAAAGGACTGAAAGAAAATAAAACAAAACCAACAACAACAACAAAGAGATAAGAAAGAAGAGATAGAATTCCTGTAGGGTGGCAGTTGTTTTCTTCTAAGTAATTAGAGGTGCACTTAATTGTCTACAGCAGCTGATGCTGCCAATAGCTTTTATCATCGTAATTGCAGAAACCGGTGAAAATTCCTCCAATCAATATGATTAAGAAGTGTAGGAGATAGTTTACCAACGTGTGTCTACAGCCCTGGATTTTGTATCCTTGCATTAAGTTTTATGTGCTACCTTCAGTAGTGACTTAATACAGAACTTTGACCTAACCAGAAGAGAGTATGTTGGAGCACTACCAGATGCGCCAGTCTTTGTTGGAGCTAAATAATTCTGTTTCCAGACAATGTTCAGATCTGACCAATACCCAAAGTGTGTTTTAAATGCAGAACACACTTAACATTTTTCCTCTCACTCAATTCTCTTCAAGTTTAAAATATCCTTGTGTAACAAACGCAGTATACTGAGTGATTGCAAATTGCCAGAAGATTCCAAGTAGACTTCAAGAGTTGTTCAGACATATCAAAATCTTTGAAAACTGTTTTTCTTAGATCTGTATTTGTATACAGTTTTTCCTAACTATATTCTAGAATTGCTTCTTCTGTGAGAAATTTAGGCTATGTATTTTCTAGTTAGAGACATAATTAGCCCTGCATAAGGACAAAAAGTGTTTTGCAAGGGACTGGGATGCAGCAAGTGACTTTCCAAATCAAAAAGGATTTAAATGATTCAAAATATCCTCTAGATAGTCTTTCCAGGATAGTCATTTTAGAACACAAACAGGGAAAATGGTACCATTTAAAATGAGTAACAGAATAAAGCCAAAATATCTTGTTCCACTAACTTGATGTAAAGAAAGAGGAACATTTTGTAGTGTTGAAATTCGTCTATTCCTCTCCCATCTCTAGGGGCTTTGTTCAAACTTTTACTTGAAGAAAATGTTTCATTGAATGCAATTTTTTCTTTCCTAATCCCAGTAGCCATTTCTTGTCAACACCAGCATTTTTGCAGCTGTGATTTTGATGAGGTTTTAAATCACAATTCTGGTTACTGAGATTACCCATATGAAAGGCCACCACACCACAATATAATTTTGCCATTCTTAAAACACCATTGACATTTAAAAACCAAACACTTATTTCAAAACTTCTTTCAAATTGTTTGAAATAACTGTCGCTACTCCTTGAAAGATCAGCACTACCATCCTCCTCTGAGGACATCACAAGGGTGACCCAGAAAAACAAAAAAAGAAACAACGTGTGCTTCCTTTTGCCAGTAATGTTTCCAGTGCAACTGTTCCATTTTTTCCCCCCTCCATTTTCTCTTGACCAATATTTATTTAGACTTCAGCTAAGGTTTATCTTTCAAACTAACAGTTCTGTAAACAGCTTCAGGTAAAACAGCTACTAAGGCATGATATTCTTTTGCATCCTCCAGTTTTTGATCAGAAATAATATTCTTTACCAAAATCACCCAAACAGTTATTAGAAGAAAAAAAAAAAAATCTGTGTTTTTCTTTAAATTTTTCTGATGGAACATCCTGTAGTAGAATAATTTCTACTTGGATCTGATTGCAAACGAAAATTAAAACAATTTCATAGAATTAGATGACTAAAGTCTCTGCGCTTTAGAACATTAAACAAATTTGCAACAATTAGCTGGAGAAAAATTAACATTTTCTTTTAATTTGTGTTGACAACCTTCCACTTATGAGAAACCCAACAGTAATATAGTAACATTTACGGGAAAATAAATATGTTTAAAAAAATAAGAAAGAAAGAAGGAAAAAGATTGTCTAGAAAGTTGTTAAAAAGTAGGAAGCTTAGCACAAAAAAAAAAAAAAAAAAACTGTGGGAAACACATTTTTATGGGAAAAATCCTTTTAAATGCTAACTGTTCAAGATTTACATACCATTAGTAAAATTACAATTCCTAAACTGAGACAAGTATAAACATAAAAATAAAACCACATAGAGTATTTATGGACAGAAAAAATATTTTTCTGGGCTTCCAGAATCATGGAATACTTTTAAGAAAAAACAGCAGGCACAAAATAAGTGCCTGTAATTATAATAAGTTTCTCTGCTATGGAAACTGCTACTCAGCAGTAAATAGAAGTAAAAACAATTATTTCCTGCCAAAAAAAATTCAACTTTACATTTTATCATTCCAACAGTTTTATTAACAAGATAACAATATTTTGTTCTCACAACTTTGAAAGCAGAACCATGTGAATTAAGAGCTAATTCAGATTTAAAATTAATGAGCTTTACTGTGTTGATTTCTTTCCAATTTTACTTGAATAGAATTTCCTTTAAATAGTCTTTCACATAATGCATAATCTTATAAATCCCAATTGAGCAACAATGAAGTCTCGTTAGTCTTTGTCACCCCATAATCATTCATGCTGCATTTTAAACAATCAACATAAATTGCTGCCTTGGGAAATTATTTTGGATTTACGGAAGAAATATGTGCCAGTTTAAGTTGTAGTTTGTTCCTGTAAAGCATTTTATATTAAAGAAGTCTTACTGGGCATACAAGAGTGTTTTCCTATTAAATTACTTTTTTTCTTCTGCTAAGTGTGGATTACTCCTGACATATGTTAAATCCTAACTGACCACCTACTTTATAATAGCCCTAT
The DNA here is from genome assembly GCA_013397395.1 of Sinosuthora webbiana. Classification (NCBI taxonomy): domain Eukaryota; kingdom Metazoa; phylum Chordata; class Aves; order Passeriformes; family Sylviidae; genus Sinosuthora; species Sinosuthora webbiana. The sequence goes on along the minus strand of VXBN01002513.1, from coordinate 159,254 downwards.
TTGAAACCAGCATTTTTTTTACAGACATGATAATGTAGTTTTATACATTTTAAAGGAACATATCAAAACAATCCCAGAGGAAAAAAACAAAACAAAACAAAACAAAACAAAACAAAAAAAAAAAAAAAAAAAAACCCAAAACCAAAACAAAAAAAAAAAAAAACCACCTATGCAGAGGTTTTTTCGTTTGGTTGGTTGGTTGTTTTTGTTTTTTTTTTCACAAGGAAGAAATTTCACAGGACAAGTCCTTATTTCTAGGGATTTCTTTAATTTTCCCCATAACTTATTGTCAAGTCATCTGTTTCTGGCATTTTGACAGCATTTATAATGGAACCAGCCCCTCATCTGTTGACCTACCAATTAAGCAACACTAACAAATAAATCAGGATCCACCTCTGGGCAGTGGGCCAGCACAAATCTCACCTACCACTTTAGTGCTGGCTTTGACTCATTTTGAGAATAGGTGGCAGCTAAGTATGCCATTAATGGATTTTTTTCATTTTATTAAAAGACTCAATTTATGTCTTATCCTTCAGTACCATGCATTCAATAATATTTTGTTTCATGTAGTTTACCATTTTGGCATTAGTTTTAGTGGTACAGGATCAGAATATGTTTTCTAAATCCAGTCAATGTCCCTCATTAAATGTAGAAAGAGAATTGTCACCATATTGCAGTATCAACTTTCTGTAAATAGTGCCTACTTCAGATTTGGAGGGACTGCAGATAGCAAGCAAATTTTACAGAGACAAAGCTGGAAGATTAATTACTCTTTGGTTTACCACTGAAGTTATGCTCCACAAGGCATTTAAGCAAAAGAAAGTTTTAATTAAGGCTTCCACATTGTTGCAGATCACCTAAGAAAAGCTTGTATCTTTGCAAGGGGAACCTTCAGGTGTAGGTACCCTGAAGTTACATATCTCATGTAGAAGGAGACTGGGACACGGTGCTGTCAGAAGACTCCCATCAGGATTTTTTTCCCCTCCTTTCTTTGAGTGTTTCTTTTCCTGTACCTTAGGAGGGTATGAACAGACTGATGCCTTAAGTTTTAGTTTTCATGTCAGCAGATTCTGTGCTGCCTAGAGATGTAGTTCTGAGCCTCATATTAAGTGGCAGTAAGCTCTCTTCACAGAGTAGGTAGACAAAACAAATCCTCCTTCTGTGGAGAACCAAGGACATCTTTCAGGCCCGAAAGCATAAACAACGGTAGACTGAAGGGAGGAACAGAACAAGAAGGATGGGACCTCACAACCTGAGGCTGTAATTAGACAATTGAACCCCATATGCAAATGGACCGAAACTTATAAAAAGTGTAAGATCTCATGACTGGGGGGCCATTTTTGTGACTATTCTTGGTCCACCCGGGGTGCAGCCTTGGTCAGGCTCCTGTCCTGCCCAGGGTGGATCCTGGAGGCCTTTCAATAAATACCTACTTTATTCTCTATCTCTGTCCAGTCTCTGTTTCAGGTCAGCCTTCCAAGGGAACAAGACCAGTTGATTAAAAATATGGGACACCGGTTTTTAAAGTTTTGACTGAATTATTATGAAATGGAAATTTCTGTAGCCTCAGATATGGAACCATGTTCTCTGACCAAATAATATTTATCCCATGCAAAAACTTATGTGTTTTAACACACAACAGAAAGACTCCAGTACTTTAAACCCAGTAATTAGCTTCTTCCTGGGCAAAAATAACAAAGTGGAGATAGATACCACTCGAGTTCTTAATGCCCTGCATCCTTCATCCTAAGAGCACTGAAAGGATTCAGTCTCTCATGAGAAACTGCCTGTTCAGGCACAGAGTTTTCAGACAGGAATCCAAACTACAACTCTTCCATGGAAGGACCTGCCTCCCCGTTGACTAGAAGAACAGAGTCTGACATATCAGTTTTTGCATAATTTCCTTTTGTGAGGCCTAGGTAGATCTCAGCATGCAGACTTTTGGGCATTTCAGTCTTCAGGAGCTTACTCCAAACATAGAATCACCACCTGAGATTACCTGAAAAGCATGGTATTCCATTAGGAGCTGAAGAGTCAGGAAGCTAGACTGAATTTTTAAATTTTGGATTTACAGATTATTAGATATCTGTCAAAAAACAAAAACAACAACAAAAAACCAAAACAAACAAAACAAAACAAAAACACAAAAACAAACAAACAAAAAAACCAACACAAAAAAACCCCCACTAATCTTCAAGTATGAAATAAGTAAAATAGAGAGAAAACATTAAGTTTGAAAATCACAGTTCACAGATGTCCCAGTCACCTTTAAGCCTTTATTTTTCTCTCACAAGATTTGTAGGTCCTCAGCTTCCTTCTCTGTCCCTAAATCTTAAAAGGCAGAAATTGAAGCTTCAAGATAAGAGCTCCCAGTTCCACACAGGGGACCTGGAAATACTGAGATTTCAAGTCCCCTGGAGAATATCTTGAAATCTGACCCACTATGACATACCCAAGGCCATCAGTCCTGTGACAGAGACCTGAGAAGTTCAGAGAACCCCAACTCTTGGCTCACGTCAGTTGCTCTACCACGGTAGGAAACTTGGGACATAGCAGATGCAGGAGAGCTGAATAATCCCAACCTCCTCCTGAAGAGGCTGCCTAAAGCTTTAAAAGCCCAGATTTCCAACAGGACAAACATGAGAACGGTTAAGAAACCACTAGGATTTGCTGAATTTTGGTTTTAAATATTTGTGGTTTTGGATTACTTCAAATGTAATAAAAAATGTTTCACAACGAAAGTCTTGTTTTGCCCCACAGTCCCCTAACTAGCTGTAGTTTAAAGGATCTGTTCCTGAAGAGAGTTTCATCAGTTCTGTCATTCCCATATCCTTAAACACTTGCAGAAGAAAGTTTTCAAAGAGCCAGGAACCCTTATTTGAAATATCTCATGAAAAAAGGAAAAAAATCTTTATAAAAGAGTTTGCAAATATTAATAGGTTTCACTTTTAGTTAGTTAATGATCCAATTCAGCTGTGATCAAAGCACAACAGCTAGATAATTCAGGATAGAAAATGGAGTTAATTTACTTAGATATGATACTATATTCTTAATGACTTTATTTCAATGGAGTTTCAATTAGTTATTAGGTTATTTTACTCATTACTCCAACAAGCTGTCTGCAGGCAATTAACATGTCACTTCTTACGAAAACAGAACTTTTTTTTTTTTTTTTTCCAGAGGGATGTTTTTAAGATTTATATTATGGAGACTTTTAAAAAAGTTTATGAAAAAAGTAATTAAACACTTGAAGCTCAGTGAATTGGAAATTTATTTTTGTTTAGGGGACTAAATGATGTTAATGAAAAAGAAGTTACCAATAGTAAGAGCCATTTATTAGTGCCTGGTCCAGTTTTCAGTTCTGATTGTCAAACATGGATTTCCCTTCATAAGCTGCAAACCCCTCTCTGCAACCCTACATACTGCATGAACTGCTATGGAGATTTTTTTGTTCAATTTTTAAACCAACAACATCAATTGGTCTTTTTAGAGTTCTTGCCTCGATTTAGCTGTTCTCTGGTTTCTAGGCTCTTAAGTACCCACTCCTCAAACCAAAATGCAGTGGTACTGTTTGAAATGAGCTAAGTTTTAGATACAATTAAATGGGGACAAAGTCATGGACGCAAAAGTATACTGTTTATTAGAAATGATTCAGCTGGGCCGGGCACACACCTCTCTCATTGGATACCACATCCCCCCAAAGCCAAACACACACACCCTCCAACAAAATGGCAATTTTTATACCCTTTTCCAGCCGGGGTCAGTCCCTGTCCCCTTTCCCATTGGATGGGTGTTCAAGAACTTACATTCTCTCCTGACTGCCTACTCTTCTGCCCCCTCCCCTCTCATCCTTCTTCCTTTTTGGTCCTGTCTTCAACCCTGCTCCTCTCCCAGCTCACAGCAACACCCAGCAAACCAACCAGAACAAATCCAAGCCACAAACAACAATGCACGGAACCAAAAATCTTTCACTCTTCCTCTTAAACAATCTTTTGGCTACAGCAAAATATGACCTCATCTCTCACAGCAGAAAGCAGGATAAGTAGAGAGAGGGGAAGGTTTCAGCTGTGGCCTTGCAAACCTCATTACCTACAGGATAAGCAATTTAGACTACTCAGACATACTGGCCCTGGAGAAGCCAGGCAGAAGTGCTTACTGGAGAGAAGCAGAATTAACTTATCCTTCTAAATGTATTTCCCAAGAGACAAGATCCCACAAACTTTCAGCCTAGCAGAAGTGCACAAGAGTGGGTCAAACTAGCTCGGAGGAAGAATAATGAGCTTGACAGCCAGCACTGCTGGGAAAGGCACACAGACAGCCATGGAGACAGCCAGGCTGACAGGCTTTTTTATTGTTTTGTTTTTAACCGTAGGCTGATAAAGTAGGATGATCAAACAGAAATGCACATTCATAAAGTCATTCTCTGACTCTCTGAACCCTCTTCTCTGTTATTTATGGCAAGATAGAAGGTCAAATCAGAGAGGTTTTAGTTGATGAAGAAAAGCTGCAGGAAGGATTTGCCTAATTCCAGGAAAGGGGAAGTTTCTTCTTAAAAGAAAATTACTAGGCACATCCTTCTTAATAACTAAGAAGTTCCCAACAAATTTGATTTCCAAATGCAATTTTGTATAGGCAATTTTTTTCTCCACCTCAGAGTATTTGACTTTTTGTTTTATTTTTTAAAATAGGTATTTTGAAGTTATCCTTTGCTTTTGGCCCAAATAGTAACACCATGCCTTATTCTGTGGTTGAAGAGGACTTAATTTTATTTGTCCAGTGGGTAATTCATGACAGTATGGCCTCCTGCAGAAACAATACTTCAAAACAATTTCAGAAATTTTCAGAAAGTTGAACTTAAATTGAGAGTCATTCAGTCTTTTAATCTTTTAAAAGATTAAACTTTTTTTTCCCTCGGGTGCCCAGAACAGATGCAAATGCCCATATGACCACTGTTGTAAGAACTTACAAGATGCAAATTCTGATTTACGGGATTGGCTTAGAGTCAGATTAACCTTCTCCTGTGAAATTCTTAATCAGGATGTGCCCAAATAAATGTTTAACATCATTATGTTGTCATCAACCTTGACAATGTGAGGTATTTTTCAAGCAGTGTTTGGCACCTTACAGGACAGAAGTGAAATTTTAGCTTTTGGGATGAAAAGAAATGGAGTGAAAATGATCAGTTGGGGAAAAAAAAATTAAAAAAATATTAAAAAAAAAATCAAATCTTGAACTGTAAGGGATTAACCACCATGGAGAAAAAAAAATCCAATTCCCTGCTATCCTAAATACTTCTGTAGGAACTTCAGTATTTTAGGAACAGATGATATATTACTATTCCCAACTTTTAGGCCTGAATCAAGTGCATAATTTCTCTGTGGCACAAGACAAGTGTCAGATTCCCAAATTTTTTCATATGTCATACCACTGTTTTCTTGCCATTCCACAAATGTTTCTTCCACAGGCAGAACTTTTATTTGTATTCATATCATCCTCCCAACTGGTCCCATATAACCAGCAAGGGCAAAAGGTCTTTTAGTGACTGATGTTAGCCAAAAACAGAAACAGAAGGGGACAGGGGGAGAGAAATTTAAAAGAAAGCCATTTCAGTTCTGGGCTGAAAGCAATTTACTTGTATCCAAACACTCTCTTTCTCTCTCCCACTCAAAACCAAAATAAAACACTTCAGTCAGTCCTACAGATTCTCTAAAGACAGAGGAATAGGAGGAGGCTCTTTGAACCAAACACTGAATTAATGTGTTAGCCAATTTCCCCCTCAAGCTAAGGAGGGTCAGATCTAAATCTCACCCTTTCTAGAAAAGCTTTTTCATTCTGCTACAGCCACTTCGAGGAAATTCAGTCAAGTAGCAAAGGTTCTCTCTTTGGAGAAGAGTTCTTACTCTTTGGAGTGCTCAAGTATTTTATCTTAAAAATGCAATAAATAAGTATGTGCAGAGTCCCTACAAAAACCAAACCAGACTGGAAGTGATTGTCTTCACAAAGGGATCAGGTAACACCATTTGTCTGTCAAGACTAGACAATGAATGAAACATTCTCTCTTGCCTCTGAGCTATTTTCTGAACAGATTCTAGTGTCATGAATATAGTAAACAAAAAAGGCCTTAAGGATGAAATGCATTCCAGTATTAAAATCCCTATTATTATGAATTCTTCAGAAAACTGAAAAGGTGACAGAAAAAGCTGGTTTTCCTTCATTACTTTTTCTCATGGGGGGGTAAAAAAAACCATTATATTTTGGACAGTTTTTAGTTCTGTAGGGCTTTATATGCTTAATAGTTCTCAATTAACTCAGGCAGAGGAAACCAATTATGAAATTAGTATAGAAAACAGAATGCAGTAGTCCATGCAAAAATTAAACTATATGAATATATTTGCCAATGCCAGATATTAAAAAGAAGCATAGAAATGGATAAACCAAGGCTGAAGCAAGGGGTGTAGGTGACAAGGCTGTGTTTTGAGGGAGGTAGGGGACAAGAAGAGGGCAACTTGCTTTCAGACAAAACTTGTCATACTAAGATAGTGAACACCACAAATGGGTTGAAACTGCTAAAGCAACTAGAGTTTCTTCAGTTTGTCCAGAAAGTTCTGGATGGTAGATAGAATTCTCTGATCATTACAAAAGTCGGAAAAAGAAAAAATTACATCCAGAAACCACGAATTTCAGCGTCTAAGCAACTTCCAGTTCACAAAAGCACAGCAAAAAATGGAACATTTCTGACCATAAGCTTTTGTAGGGTGAAGAAGCATCTGGATGATCCATGCTTCTTTCTATTTGGGGGTTCCCCTCTCTACCTTGCATTCATAGTTTATGACTGCACAGAAAGACTTAGACTGCCCAAAGTTAATAGCTGAGCACTGACATTTTCCATGCTTAGGTTTGCTTTGGAGAACAGTTTATTGAATGAAGTTCAGAGAAGTAGTCATTGTGCAAATGCTGCATGAGTATCTCCAGCAATATTAAACTGCCCAACAAGTGGAAGTGTTCTAACTATTCAGTGAACTAATTAACTGAATTCATCTGCCATTTATTAACCTTTCCTAATTAATGTTCTTTCAAGTAGTAAAATACAGAGCAAAGTCACATTAGGAAAGTATAACAAAACAGCTGGTAGAGGGACAGCATCAAGAGTCAAAGAAATAGCATGTTATAAAGTAAATCATCATTTCTGTTTTAAATCCAAACCTGGATGAAGTGGTTAATGTCATATGGGCTGCACATCAGCCAGTCACAAGCACATCTCTGCTGGTCATCACAAAAGCTGGGTCTGTGGCTTAATTTTGAAATAATTTTGAAGTTAATTGGAAATGAGTAATTATTCACTGCTACTAAAAATGTAGTCTTTTTGATGTTCTCCCTTATGTATGTTGATTTTCTCGCAGATGGGGAGTAGCTTTTCATTTCTAGGTTATACTTTTTGTGTGACTTCAGGGCAACTCTGAATATTGTTCTAAAGCAAGTTAGAGGAAGCATACTGTGCCATTAAGATATTGTTGCTCAGTTGCTACTCTGTAGAGATGGATGATGAAAAAGCACACTTTACTCGTGCCCAGCAGGACCAGGAATTGAACTGGCCTCAATCACAACTGGAGCAAATCTGAAAGCTGCATTTGGTCAGTCAATTTACTTCTTTTGTAAGACAGGAGTTAAAAAATAGGAATAGGAGCAAGGAAGTTCAGCTTTACAAAGACAGGAAAGTCACTTAACAGGATAACTGTCACAGGATAAAAAGACTGGACTTGGAGAAATTAAGTTATTGCAAGTTACAATAAATACTTAGTTCCTGATATCGGGTAGTGGCAAACCAATACAAAAAAAAACCAAAAAACAAAACAAAACAAAAAAAAAAAAAAAAAAAAAAAAAAAAAAAAAAAAAAAAAAAAAAAAAAAACAAAAAAACACAACAAAAAAAACCCACCAAAAATTTACAAGCTTCAGAAAAACACTTCACACTCCATTTTCCAAGCTCAGATTCAACCCAGGGGTGTACAGGCTCTGGCGTAGGCTTATTCAGAGGCTGCTGTTCTTTTGGGGAAATACATACTCTTAGGTGAGTGTATCCACTGCCTGCAGTTGCTCCAGGGAGCAGAGATTGCCTTGTCCTTGCTTTTTCCCTCGTCCTCTCAGACATTAGAAGACGGCTAGACAATAATCTGGGGGCTCACTTTCTGACTTTGCTGGAAATTCTTAGAAATTTTCTGGCAAGATCCAAATACTTAAAAGGATTTATATCTATCCTCTAGGTTCAGTGCTCCTTCTCCCTGCCCCCTCTGCTGTTTTCTAACATTAAAAGCATTTTCACAGAGGCACCATCACCTTTGCCAGTGAGTTCAGCTGTGTCCTTAGGTAAGACCCATTTAGAGTTGGCTGGAGCCAGCTGGATTTGGACAGCCCTGACCTCTCACAGAGGCCAACCCTGCTGCCTCTTTGCCTTGCCCCCCAAAAAAACACCTTAACTTTGCCACATAAACCCAATGCAGATAATGATGTTCCTTACTAAAACTGCATTTTGAGCAAGATTTTTCTAGAAAAATGTAGTTTAATGCAAATGGTGCAGGCTAGTGTAAATTTAGCAAATGGGGAACAGGGAAATCTATAGGGCTTTACACTCAAGAGTTTTAGAAATATTCAAGAGTGGTAAGAATGTTTTCCCTGGGTCACAGTTAGTGTCTAAAACAATGCAGTAATCCATTTGTAAATGATGGCATCTACCTGAGTTTTTCTTGAACTCTGAACCAACGTACACAATGAACACATTTGTACTCTGCCTGCCTAAGAATGCACAGGTAGCCGTCCCACTTCCCCACTTCTGGTGGGAAATACTGGGATGAGAAAGCAAAATGAAAGCTGTTTCCACTAAAATCTGCCATTTTTCAGACTTCCAATGCAGAGCAAGTCTTACTCCAGAGGTTACTCAGCTGCACAGCACTTGAACTTTTGTGCAGTTGCTTTACCTTTGTTAGGGAAAAATGTCAGAATACAGAATCCAACTGCACAGGCCTAAGTCAGATGTAAATCTTTGTTTTACATCTCTGTACATTCTCTAGATTTTTTCAGGTTTTATTGTTCAACAATATTTACTCTATATTTTAAAAATGCTCCCTTCACTCCTCCAAGTCAGCAGCTTACTATGTTATGGGAAGCATTAGGGGTTTGCCTGTAACATCAAAAGAATGAAAGTTGCAAAGCTGGGGGAAAAAGAAAACACTCTTCTTTTTTTGTCACTTCTCTGAGCTGGTCACAGATTTCAATGAGAAACTCCACAAGGAAAATGATTCCCTGTGCTCACTCCTGTTGCAGGATTAGAACCTCATTTCTCGTCAGTGAAACTTCATGAATAAAAATGATTCTGAGCCTCTGCCCTTTATGCTCTACAAAGACATCTGTGAAACTCTTTTATCCTGTTCAACCCATCAAACATATGCTCAGAAAATTTGACTAAATCTGCCAACAAACCAAGTTCTGTAATAAAATATAAATCTAGTTACTTTAGAATAAGGGCTCACAAGCCTTCAAAGGAAAATCATTAGGCAGCCTTATGAAAAAAATCACTAAGGTTACTGATACCAAAATTCCAACAAGAACTCAGAAAAATCACAAATTTCTTTATAGCAACCATTACTTTGAAACATAAGTTATGGAATGGCATAGGATGGGAAAATAAATTACAGCAAAAATGCAGAGGTTCTGAAGTTGTACTGTCTTTAAAAAGATGTATTCTGAAAGTGGATTTACATTCACATGAGATAAGAAAATGCAAAGCAGATACAACTCACCAGTCTTTATGTTACTCATTCTCACTCTTGCACTTTCTTTTTCTCAACCATCTTTCATTTTACTCTTTAAACTCACATGAATTTGGCAGCTCTCTGAAGAAGCAGCTTTGTTTGCCAGGAAGCTGGATACAGACTCACAGATGAGAGCAATTATTAATTAGAACCCACCCAGAAAAATTAATCACATTCATTGAAGTGTAGGGCAGAGTAAAGTTTCTAGTCAGGTGCCTCTACCTGTGAAAGCAGATAGTTTTAAAATATTAGGGGGAGGAGAAAAAATAGACAAACACAAAAAAATAACTGAGAAGCAAATTCTCCTCTCACTCTGATTATTAGTCACCTTCACATGTATCCTATAAGCCTAGGCCTATTTATCCAGCTGGTCTTTATTATCTCTCAATAGAGAGATTTTTAATACTAAGACACAAACTTTTTTTAATCTTAAGAACTATGTCAGTGCATTTGATATGTCTGTGTTTCACTAAATATTGTATTATGACATGTGGAAGATGTTACTTAAGTTACTAAGCAGTTACTGATAGTCAGGTGATTAATTATTT
>VXBN01002513.1:0-148859 GCA_013397395.1 Sinosuthora webbiana | reverse complement strand
AAAAAAACAAACAAAAAAACCAGAAGTGGGATAAAAGAAGTGAAAGACCAGTTATCAAAATATCAAAATCTCTCAGTTTCACGAGAGAGAAAGATGATAGTGGGTTTGGGCAGAAAAGATTAATTGTGGAGTTTCTCATGGTTCAGTCTTGTAAACCAATCCAGTATAAAATTTTCCTTGGTAATTCAAGCACAAAAAGCCTGAGAATGGCAATGAAAATGACTGGATTATTCAAAGTCACCAATGCACAGGAAGGCTGAATATTACCCCCAGAAAAAAACCAGATGATATTCCCTAGATCAGTTTTAAAGTAGAAAGTGCAGTGTTGAAGAAGTACTACTGCAGCAAGAATAGGTGTCCTAAGCTTTGAGAGGAGACTGAGAAAACTCTTATTTACTTGGCTTCATAATGTAAAAGTTAATATTCTTGCTTTCTATATGTATATCAGGAGTGAAGCTTCACAATGGGAATCAAACTGCATGAAGGGCAATGCTGGCAGATGAATGAACTATTAAATATATATGTATATATGTATGTAAGTATATGTGCTGGTAATTAGATAATTCCCAAATACCAGAGCATGCAGTTTCTGTGCCAGCCTTTCTATTTACAAATAGAAGGATCAGAAAACACTGCTGGCTTTCAGCTGGAGCGTGCTTATTTTGGTTGTTGTAGTGTCATTGCCCACAACAAAAGACTTCAAAACCTCTGTCCCTAATAATGAAATGTTTGTTCTCTTTCAGGTGAACATAAAGATCTTTTCTATTGTTACTAAAAAACTCAATGATCATCTACACCAACAGCTAATTTAAGACGGTGTGGGTGCGTACACATGCTAAAATAACATTTAGTTTCTACATTTAGGCAAGGTTTGCCACATAAGAGTAAAGAATATGGTTAGTCTAATACCAACAATGTCAGGGACTGTCAAAAACATTTCCTAACTCAGAAATCCAGAGGTATGGCTGTAAAGTTCTTTTCCCATGGTACTTGTGCATATTTTAGGAAAGAGGGAAAGGATGAGGTGTTGCTATTCTTGTTTTTTATCCTCATTCTGCAGGGGATGCTTGTGACTACAGGACATCAAGGCAAGCTAGAGTAACTTCCAAGTTCAGTCACTAGTCACTGGCCAGAGACACCCACAATTAACAGCAGTCTTGACTCATCTGCCTTAAATGAGGTGAGCATGCTGCAGCTAATCCTTTAAACCCTGAGAATATCATAAATAAATAGATATTAGAGAAAGAGGGCATTAAAAAGACCTTCAGTAAGGTGACTGTGACAACATCATAGAACACAGCCTAGAGCTCTACCACTGCATTAGGTTTAAGATCACACTACATCCACCATTTAGCAGCAGTTGGCTAAAATGATGCACATTTCACAGAACTGGCCTTAAAAAGAAAAAAAAGGCTTTTGAAAAAGTTTTGCTGTTGTTCTGTATGTTTACAGCTTGTTTATAGTAAAATACCCCAACATTTTGTAGTACATACCTACTTCTATCCTACCTACAGTACATATCTACTTCTATCCTATCGTTTTTCTAGAAAAAAAATTAAATTCATACTTAAGGGATAAGGAATATTTAATGACTCTCCAGGAAGGCTTCCCAAGCTACAGTTTCCAATGAAGAAACATGTTAATGTCACACTTTAGCTACTGGCAAGTTCCTATTCTTGCTTTTGGATGCTATATTCATATAACTGTTATAACTACCTCCACATCAGCTCAATTCTTTGTTAGGGCACAAGACAGAGTATTATCCCTTCAAAAATTACTGCCCAGCTTTAAATTTCATGGCTGTCACATGCAATATCTTGAATGCAAGGATTAGTAATGCTTCCCAGTGAATTTCAGAGACAATACCATACAATTTTTATCAACAAAGATTTAATACAGCCTTTGGAATCTTTCTTAATTTGGTTTCAAATGAATGTAATAAATTTACTGGGATTTCCTCACATATTAGAGGAAAAATGAGAAAACTGGGTTTTTTTCTAAATTGGGTTCCAACACAAAATTAAAACGTTACTATACTTTAATATACAGCAGTAAGCATCTTTGCTTCTACTTTTTTAGTTTTTCAGCAATGATTTATCATTCTCCTTAATGTGGCTGTAAAAGATATTAAATTCTTCAGCATTTGACAAGAACAATCACTTCTTCAAGCTTTTTCACTCCAGAAATCTGACAAAGAGACCACTGGGGTAGGGCTTTAAAGACTACTGGCTGCATGCACAAAGCTAGTTCAGAGTAGCTGGTGAATTTTAAATCTGCCCCACAGCTGACTGCACTAACAAGAAATGATGCATTAGTCCTTCCCACAAAGGGAAAACCCTTATGTAGCTTGCAGAACAAGGTTTGCAGTTAGCTGTATTCCAGACTGGGGGCTGAAACCTGGTGGGAAATAACTTTTGACAAGAGGGCAAAGGCAGTCTTGTAGTCAAATACAGCTCCTGCATTAAGAAGTGCCCAGAAGACTGCCTTTCACTCACAGACTTTAACCTCTGCTCATCTCAGACATCAGGCTTGGGCAGCCTCACTCTTTTTGGAGGTTTCCTATGTAGCTTTGGAAACCACTCCTGAGCACAGGGAATTGCCGCTATTTCTTTTTTCCCCTGGGTCATTTTTCATCTTTACTACATTGTTCTTCTAAGTCTCCATATTTTATACAAAATCCATACATCTTATTTTCTCTCCTGCCTTTGGAACTTAAAAATGAAGTGGTGCAACACACAGCACAGAGTACAAGAATGAGGGCTCATCCTCCTGCTTTACTCCTTGAGAGAAGTTCTCAAAAATCTCAAATTGAGATTCTTCCATTCTGTGATTCAAAAGCAACTTCAAGCATTAAACAGATGGCACTACACACTCAGAGTTTACATGACAGCTGCATTTCCTGAGAGGAAGGCAACTCCTCCCCTTCACTACTCACTAGTCCCTTTTTCTTTCTTGTATAGGAAGAACCTGGATCTGACTGCTTGATGAGCTCCAGTTATCTTTCTGGCTCTAACAATTAACTTTTTTCTTACCTGGCATCTTAAATTTGTCAAAAGCCCTAGAAAGGGATTTAATGTCTATAGGCTGCCCCAGCCTCACGTTCAAAGGTTGGAAACAGAAATTTCTCATCCTGTCACAAGGAAGAATTTAGACTTTTAAATCAGTTGCTAGATCTGATGATAATAGAAATACTCAAGTGTGGAGCTGAGCTGTTTACAGAGGTTATGTGAAATTTGGATTATCAGTTAAATCATGACTAGGGATAGAGGCTAGGTAGATTCCTAGGATTTTCAGGCACACATAAAAATCCCATCTCTTCAAATATATGCTCTCATATGCTTCTCTATGAACTTTTCTTTCATTTATATGTGCTTTGAATGACAGAGGGCTTGTAAGAACATCACTTTAGCAGATAGCAAAAAATTTTCAAAGATTTTTGTGGTTTAACATTTCTGTGGTTTTGTATAAATTCTACTATTTCACTGTCTCTGGGTGGTATAAGATTATAATTCCAAAAGTATATGAGGAAAGCGCTTCAAATAATTTGTAGCTTACAATGAAATATAATCATACTGAAATATATCATGGCAACCTGATAATTGAATCTTCTAAAATATGATTCCTCTCATGCCAGTAAGAGGAACCGATGAGAAAAAAAGTAACTGATATGTATTGTTCAAATGCATGAAATCTGGATGAATTTCAGTGAACACTCCTGCAATAGCAGATATTCACCTTCATGTGCTCTCAGACCAGAGGTCTGAAAGGCTTAGCAAAAGTCTGTGAGATAGCTGTAGGCTGTGTTCAAGAGAATGGTTACACACTAAACCATTTAAAATTTTCATTAATTATTTGACCAATAATTGTAATTCCAAGCTAAACGCTCTTGGCCCATCCTAAAGAAAGTAAAATATCATAATGTGCTGTTTTCAGACGTAACCAATGTGTAGCTCAATTTTGAATTTCTGGAGGCTGGTTCAGTTGGCATAATTGTTTCGCAGAGACAGGGTAGTTTGAATAGAGAAAAAAATCCCCTTGCTAGTCTTATGTCTATGGTGATTTCTGTCTTAGTTTACTGCCAGAGTCAGAAATTGTCCACCTTTAACATAGTCACAGTACAGCAAAATCAAAAGATTTTGATTTCCTATCTAATGGACCTTCCCATCCTGACAGATAATGGTCAGATAACCAAAACAGAAGATACCTCAGCACCAGTCCTTAGAGCAGTCCTAAAAAATGTGATTGCAGAAAGGTCCTGTTCATAGACACACAGTTTATCTCTATGCACAGCTTTACATTTACCCCTGTGCAGCAAAACCTTTAAACATATCTGTGTTTAAGTATGCTCCTGAATCAGAGCCAAAACTAGCTATCAGAAAGCATCTGTTCTCTGATGCTGCCTCAACCTGGTTTCGCTTCCAAATTTTCTATTTAACATAGGAAATTTAAGTCTATGCCAAGACTTGTTTTCTGGAGTTACTTGTCACCAGGATACAGATGGAGAATGCTGCAATTTGTAATTCATATGAGCAACATCCCACCCATTGCATTTCTTAAACTGTATGTGCTTGAGATCAGATTTTTACCTAGGCTGAGAGAGCTTTGATTCTGGTTGGGGCTGGGGGGAAAAAAAAACAACAAAACCCTTATAGGCTGAAAAGTAAATAGTGATAGGAAAATAGACATTGGTACTGCTAGCATGCCATCATGGCATGTGTGCTTACAACATACTCATCAAGGATTCATAAGAGTACCCAGGAACTAGACAAGTTTGCAGGGGTTAGTTACATAAATTATGTCAACTAATGAAATTTTAATTTTACATTTAATTGTAAAAAGACAAAGGTGGTAAAAAGAGCACTGAGAGGCAAATGTCAGAGACCATAATGATGGATTAAGTACAGGGTCAGATTGTCATATGAGTTATAAATTGTCATTGATGGAGCTGTGACAGTTTCCTCTGCTGAGATCTTGTCCCATATAAGTTCATGATTATAAGATCAAAAGAACGAGAAGAACTATTAGGTTTAGTTTTAAATTGAAGCAGAAAATATTATGATATTCGTGGTGTGTATCAAGTATCCATCCTCCATACAGACCTTTTCATATCTTAAAATTTTTATGCATTATATGCAGATAAGTGTTGCCAGAAGCACTTTCTATTACTAGACACTACTGTAATGAAAGATAGGGATGGAACTTGGAAGGAGAACTTCGTCACATTTCTTTCTTGAATTAGTTAATAAAAATTCTTTTAATAAAGCACTGAATACCAAGAGGGCTAAGCTTTTACATTGGCAGCATTGGTACTTTATATCAGGACCCATTCAAGAAAAGGTATTATTTCTCTTCATAATTATTTCCTATTAATACTGTTAATATCATTGCACAGTATTTTAACAGAACACTCTTTGATGAATTTTAAAAGTAGAAATGAAACTGCAGGCTAAAGTTGTTCTTTATAGCTGGCTCTCATTTGAAGTGGAAATGAGGGATTTTCGTTGACCTCATTCTCTTTGTTCTCATGGTGGTGGATAACCACTTCTGAGGAGTGCATGAAATACAGCCATTGCTTTTGGCCCAAGACCACTATCTCTACACTGATATTATTCATTTGCACAATTAATTACAAAGAAGTGCTGGGATTTATAACAGAAATAAGGTAACAATAAAAGGCTAGAAGAATTAAGCCCTGTGGAGCTATCAAGTAGCAAGAAGTCAGCTCCCTGAGCTTACTCAATAAAGCCTTTTGAACACACTTAAGCCACATTAAAGCCAGTTGCTAGCCATCATCCCTTTCTTTTGGAAACTCTAATGTTTCAAAGTTGAAACTAAAATCTTAATTGTGAGTTTTAGAAACCATATGAGGAGGAAATAAACAGTTGAAACAGCCCTGTATCCAAAGCAGCATTCTTCTTCTCTTTCCCTGAATACGGTAAGATCCATTAGGAAATTACAGAAATGCAGGTAACAAGGCTCCTAAAACATTTCTTGTAGGTCAGGAGACCAAAGGAGTGCTGTAAGACTTCATTTAAGGATGTTTTTAAAGAACAACTTTAATTTCTAGAAGCTACAAATAGGAAAAAATCATGCTGATCTTTGCAAATAGCCAAAAATATTGAAGCCTTGAGACCCCAGACAGAGTAGAAGCACTCATGTTCCCATATGCTTCCTGTAAGTATTTCTTAATTACCTTAATTCCTTAATTAATAATTTGTGCAATAAACTAGCTTTAGCCACATCTGCTTGTGGTCCAAATAATTACCTCTTTTTGTATCTCTAAATTTTTTAAATATGTAATTACCATAAACAAGACTGAATATGAGCGGTCCAGATTATTCACATTATCCCTTACTGAGTATGATCTGTGGAGTCCTGGAGATAAAACTGGAGTTGACCTATTTACATTAACAGTAAACAAATCACTTGTGAAAACTTCAGATTCAGATCAGCAGGAGTATTGCCCAAGTAATGACTTTTAATCCAAATTTAAGCTTAAATTTACCCTTGAGCCGCTATTCATACATAAATATACATAAAGAAATAAAAATATATGTAGTAATTTATTCTTCCATGCAATACTCACTTTGTAGAAGTACAGCACCAACTGTGTTAACCACTAAGTTCAAGTCAGTCAATTGTTCTCAACACTTGTTAGCTAACTAAAGTTTCTTGCTGTCTACCACAATGCTCATTATCCAATCCAAATGAGAACTGGAGGGAATATTTGTAATGATATATTAATATATCTATTAGAAACAGCACAATTATCTCACATACACTTCTAACACATTTTTAAGCCATTTAAGTATGTCAGTGAGCTTATCAAGTTTATAATGCCCCACAGAAGTTTGTTACTGTGGTGATTTGTACAACACAGAAGTGGAATTATAAAAGCCTATAATTTCTTTGTATTACAGAATTATTCATATTACCATATTACTAATAATTCCTCATTAGTTCTTTATGAAATAAGAGAGAAAGCAGGCCCTTGTCATCAGGGTGTTAATGACTACATTTAAGCAGAAAAAGAAGATTTAAGTGGTTACTTATTTTACTTTTTCACAAGGACAAAAAAATAAATCAGATATCACTGTTGAAAAAGCACAACTTAAAATGGGGAATTACCATAAATAAAGCTGACTGTTTGATATTAACTCAGGGCTCTTTTCTATAGGCCTTATAATAAAGTCATTAATTATATGATCCTAACCTGCATTTTTATGTTCAGACAGTGAACAAGATGCCCAGAAAATAGCTGTGCATGTCAGCTTAGTCATAAAATAAGACCTTCCCTCTTACTTTTTCAAGGTATAAAATTTTAAAAATGTGGGACTTGAGGTAATTAAAAGGCCAAACTAGTTATAATTATTGGGTGGGTTAAATTATTTGTGCTTTGCACAAAAATTGTTTGCTTGCCCACGCATACTTCTTGTAAGATCATTACCTTTATGGAACACTTGGATAACAAATTCAGGGAGTACCTTTTCTTTCTGATGTAGTTGAAATCCTTTGCTCTGAGCCACTCAGCAATTCATCATGCCAGTTTATAAGTTCAGTTTTATACCAACACTGAAGCAGCAATCTGTTTTTCAGTGGGCTTTATTCCTACAGTTAAGGCAATGTAATGCCAGCTTAGAAAAGGCATTTTGTATCATCATCTGTCACAAGATTACTGTATGATTCAAAGGAAGTCACTTCAACCAGACTGTCGAGAGGAAAGATGTTCCTCATTTTCTCTATGCTTATCTTGTCACAGCAAAGTTTTCATTTACAAAAATGCAGCTCCAACTAAAGCTAATAGAAGCTTGGCTGTGAAAAAAAACTATGAAAATCTGTATGTAGATAATTCAAAGTGGCCAGAGACAATCTTAAATCTGTCTTTTTCCAAAGTTTACACTTCACAAACTGTTTTTTTTTTTTAATAAAAAATAATTAAAAAAAAAAGAAAAAATGGAAAATGCAAATATCCTCATGTTGAGCCATTGGAAAACATTAGAGCCAGTCAGAATGCCAGAAATCAAGGGGCGATTACATTCTATTTACTATTCAAGTCTAAAATGGTTTATGGCTAAAGCCTAGTGGAGAAAATCAGTCTCCAGTGATGTGCCTGAGCACAGGTGATAGCTTTCAGAACCTTCTACCCTTTTCATTTACTAAGCTCCACTTCTCTGATGTTACTGTCCATCCCAAATGAAAAGTAAAATGCCCAGATTGAGCTGTTTATCATCCTATTGTATTTCATGCCTCAAGGATTAAGTAAACACTAAATAATTCTGAGCAATGTGGAAACACCAAAGCTGAAAAAACTGTAAAAGATACTACAAAAGTATAAGCTTGAAACCTCTATTTGGTCATCCAGGTAAGAAAACCTTTCCCAGGTGGGGCCATCTGAAAGTAATTATTGTTTGCCTCTGTTATTCCTCTGACCCCCTATAGATATAAATTTTAGGATGGGATACATTGTGTAGTAAGGGTCCTGTTCCCTCTTCACTGTCTGCAGAGGAAATCTACAGGACTACCTTAGATAGATTGCCTAAACAATGAGCAGCAAAGTGATGTGAAATTAACATCAACCAGCTTCCATTTGCATTCATCTAGGAGTAGAGGGATGATGGAGGAATATTTTTCATATACAGAATGACCAACACGTGATTTTCCACATTATTTTAGTATTAGAATTTGTTAAAATTATTCAACAATCAACTTGCATTTCTTTCTATGAATAGTTCTTTAAGGGCATTCAGACATTTTATCCCAATGCAAGTCTTCAGTGTTATTTTTTCTCTTATTTTCCTCAGGTTCTGAGATTTTTTCCCATTCTGCTACAGCCCTAGTACTAGTATTTTAATGAGAGTGGAGATAGAGGCCACGTCACTGATACCTGCTCACATAATTTAACAGAGGTAAGAGGAGAGGAATCTCTCTCTCTCTGCCATGTGTCCCTCTGAAAATAACAAAATCTGGTCATCTTTACTAAATTACAGGACTTTTAACCAACGGTTTCAACTATTTTGCTATGCAGGTTTGCTCCTTCAACAACGAATTGAGCTGAAACAATGATTTACAGCCTACTTTCATCCTACCTGAAAGTACTACTTTTCAACAATCTTGTCAGCTGGGGGAAAGAAGTGTCATTTATAAAATTATCACATTCTAACTTTGTTCATGCATGTTGGTGATAACTTTGAAAGAGCAAAAAGGAGGTAAAATGTTTGTGCAAAAGATGTGATTTCTATATTTTGCAGTTCTACAATTTACCCAGTATTTATACATGCTTCCAGGCAAGAAGCATCCATGGTCCAAGTTCATGTCCTGTTGTCCTGGAAGTTCTAGTTCTCTGTTCTGAGCTTTTCTGGTACTCCTTTTAGGTGCTGGGCGTAAAGAGCAAATGGTCAAGTGTCTCCCACTGCAGACCCTGAAAAAAAGAAGCAATGTGCTCTGGACTTGATGCCCACAAAATGATATACAATGTTTTCTTGAAGCAGCTGTGAATAGCCATGGCTACATTTTGGAATGCTCTTGCAAAACTGATCTCTGGCATTTCAAATTTCTTCTTGTGAGCTGAGCCCTGTGTTTTTGTTAATTTTTCTTCCCACTCTGATGCACAAGTGTTTATGAGAAAAAAAACAGAGGTAAAAGCATGTTTTTTAAAAGGGCTTTCCTTACACTAACAGTAATCAGCCATTGTATGTAGCTGTACATTTTCCTTCTCCTTTATATATCTAAAGATTTCCTGCTGTACTTAAAAGTTTACAGCAACACTTAAACTCTTTCACCAAAGTAACATTCCTGATGGATTTTGTTGACAGGTTTCTTTCTTATGGTTCACTATGCATCTGAGTGACAAACATCCAGCAATTAAAAGTGAAAGCTGATGAACGACACTGTGCATTACATATATAATGTAATAAAATAAAAAAGAATAAAAATATTGACCATCTGAGCCCAAATTTTCAGTGCTCTTTGATGCCCACTGTGAAAATCATGTGCAAACAACTAGCACACAAGCAGTAAACCAAATCATCAGGAATTCATACTTCCATGTTAACTCATACAAAAGGCTGTTCCTCTATTTCATGGCTGTTGGTATTTGTTATCATCACCCACTATTCAAAAATGCCCACTCCCAACTAAACCGGGTAAGTGGGACAGGTAAACAGCTTGGTTTCAGTTACTGTTTCACTAAAAGTGACAGGATGAAATAAGGACCTTTTATAATAAATGCTTAATAGCAGGGACACTGATACTCACCTACATTATCTGATAATGTGGGGATCTTCTGAAGGCAGAAGACAAGAACACAAAGAGACCCTTTTGTGTTTGCAATAGGCTTTTCTGTGATGATTAAGCTGACTGATCAATGACAAGTAAATATGATAGAGGAATTATTTTAAAATTATATATATACATAAATGAAAATATATAAAAGTATGAAATTTTTTTTAAAAAAAAATCTTGTGCTGATATAGCAAAGACTTTTACTTCCCTTGTCAGCTTCATATGGAAGTGATTCACTTCTGCTGATAGCTTTGGTGAGCTGACTCAGGCTCAGCTGTGCAGCCCATCCAGTAGGAGGGAAGAAGGCAGAACGCTAGTGCTGAAAACAGGAGAGGAATAAAAAGTGAGTAAAGGAAGGGGGACAATAGGATTTTGCCTTTTACTGGGAGGGCCGTTAAATTAGATCAGGTTTCATGTAGAACAAAAATTTCAAAAAAGTACTACCCAAAAGGCATGAAGAACTCACCCTAAAGCCAAATGGAAGATAACTATATGTTTCACCAGCTCATTTGTCAGCCTCTATCTTCAGAGACAACAGCTGTTTCCCTAAGCTTTGCACTTCAGTGTTAAAAAAACCTTTTTTGCCATAAGGCTTGCCAGGAGTTTAGAAACATTTTTGCAGTGAATTCACCACAGGCTTTTATTTTGCTTACAGTGGTGGTGCAGAACTCTGGAATAATTAGGGCATCATCCCCTGGTAATGTTCCTACCTTGTTCTGCAGAGCTTCAGAGGCACATCTTGAGGTCAGTAATTTCATGTACAGTGGTAGATTGACCCTGCCTGGATGTCAGTCACCCACCAAAGCCTCTATCACTTCTCTCTGCAGCTGGACAGAGAAGAGAAAATATAATAAAAGGTTCATGAGTTAAGGACTGGGAGACACATCATTCACCAAATAACATCATGGACAAAACATTCAAATTATAGGTATTAATTGAATTTATTACTAACAAAATCAGACCAGGATAATGAGAAGTAAAATAAGACTTTGAAAACACCTTCCCCAACCCCTCCCTCCTTGCCCAACAGTGCAGGCAAAGAGGAAATGAAGGTTATGGTCTATTTATCACGTTGTTTCTGCCACGGCTCAGGGAGAGGAGTCTATCTCCTGCTCCAACATGGGGTCCCCCTCCCACAGGAGACAGTTCTCTGTGAACTTCTCCAGTGCAGGTTCATCCCATGGGCAACAGCTCCCTGTGGAATGCTGCAACGTGAGCCACTCTTCCAGGAGGTGCAGTTCTTTAAGGACTGCCTGATCCAGAATGGGTCCCCTGTGGGGTCACGGGTCCTACCAGGAAACCTTTCCAGTGTGAGTTCTTCTCTCCATGGGCATGCAGGTCCTTGCAAGGACCCTGCTCCTGCACAGGCCTTCCACAGGTTTACAGCCTCTTCTCAGGCATATACCCCTGCTCCAGCATGGGTCATCATGGGTCTCCAGGGGCTGCAGGTGGATCGCCGCATCCCTGTGGATCTCCATGGGCTGCAGGGGCACAGCTGCCTCACCGTGGGCTGCACCACAGGCTGCAGGGGAATCCCAGCTCTGGTGCCTGGAGCATCTCCTGCACCTCCTTCTGCACTGACCTTGGGGTCTGCAGGGCTGTTCCTCTCACATCTTCTCACTCTGTTCTTCTCTGCCTGCAACAACATTTTGGTTAGTTTATTCGTTTTGTTTTTTGGGGTTTAACTTCTTAAATAGGTTATCACAAGGGCATTATCACCATTTCTGATTGGCCCAGGATCTTGGGACCTGCCAGGGATTGACTCTCCCAGATATGGAGGAAGCTTCCAGCAGCTTCTCACAGAAACCAGCGCTGTCAAGGGTTTTGAATAAAAATGATGTAAATATTAATGAGAGTGTATGATACATGAACAGAAAAGGCAGGGTTTCTTGAGGTCCAGAAATATCTTTTGTGTGCATTGAGCTATTGATATATTTAAATTTTACATTTACTGGAAAACACAAAAAGAAAAACAGATTGGTATCAGTATCTTCTCATCGACTTTTTTTTTCCCCCGCCATAGCAAATGTTTTCTCAGCAATATGGGCCATTACTTTCATGCCCCCAGAGAGGCAAATATATTTATTTATTTATTCCACTGTCCTCAGACTGCTTGTTTCCAAACATTGTGGTTATAGTAAAAGCAAGTGATTATTAGGAAAACTGATTAATTGATCAGTACATATTTATGGGAAGACTCATTTAACCTGGCACTGTGAGAGTGCTGTACTGTAGCTGGATTGCAGGTTTCAGAGCTCAGGGAGCAGCATAAACACAAAGTGGATGAAGCACTTTGTATGCTTGTGTCCACAGTAAAGTAATTTTATTAGGAATAATTAACAGTGCTTCAAAAATAATAATCTTAAAATACCAGTTTTTGGCCACATAACTCGTCAATTTTCTACTAAGCAAGGAGTGTGTGGCAAAAAGCCTGACACATTATTACATTCCTCCAACATTGTAGTTTCCATAATTTCTTTGAAATCCATACCTTTCATGTGCAGTTCATTATCACTGATCAAAGCACCTATCTTTCTAATAAAGTAATTTTTTTCCTTGTAATCATTTGTAGATGTTCCACTCCATGTAATATTTTGGATGTTCTTTATTCTGAAATCTCATTTCTAATGTTAGGCTATGGTCAGAGAAGCGACATTATAGAAATGATCTCTTGATTCACTTTATTTCTTCTCTCTTAATGATATCCTCAGCAAGCCTCTCATTTTAGAAGTAAAACCAAGATTTTTTTAACTACCAATACTGTACCTCAAAACTGGTACTTGCAAAATCAGCTGTTTGTCTCACTGCAATTGTTGCAGCAGCGCTCTTTGTTAGAGGGTAGAAACAAGCCAAGACACAGACTCCCTGTTTAACACAGCATGAAAAGAATCCTGGTTTATTCCCCTTTACAGCTCAGCCACCCTGACTCCAACCATTCACTGACTCTGCCTGCAGCAGCTCCTGCTGTAGGTTTCCCTTGCAGCCTCTGACTGCTGGTTATCTCCTGCTGAACTCTGACTGCAGGGATCAGTTTGCAGACTCTGACTGCAGCTTTTACCTGGCTAGACTGTGACTGCAGGTTCCAACAACAGGCTCTGACTGCACACCCAGACTGACCTCACAGCAGGGATGCTCTCTCCCCCCAGGATCTTCCTTCTTCTTCTTGCTCCTCTTGTTCCCTCTTCTCAAGGTTCCTGTTCTTTTACACTTCCCTCTCACCACGTAGCCCACTCCCTTTTATCAAACTGATCTTTGTTGGATACAGCTGTGACTCATAAGGGGTGAGGCTCTACTGGGCAATTAACACAGCTGTTACTTATCCAGGGTGAGGTCACCTGTATTCCCTTCTCCTACAGTAATGTCTGTTAAAACACAGCATTTCTTCATACTATATGGGATGAACTTTCAAAAGTAATTTCTCATGTCGCAATTAACATACTGCATGCACAAATCTGTGTAATGACTGAAGAGTTGCCCCTCTCACAAGGCACCAAGGTGTATGGTGGCCTGAATTTCTATATAGGAAAATCTGCTTTTGCACATTGGGAAGACTGAAACCCAGCTGTTCGGGTCCTCTGTCTGGCTCTGATTCACATCTTTTAGTGTGGGATTTCAGTGGGGTTTGAGGATATGAGCAATGTCCTGAATAACATCTCTAGCTTTGGAAAGTCAAAAATACTTTAACTGGCTAAGATGAAGTCAAAAGTGACGGCAGAATCAGCAGACAACACTCTGGAGGTTTATTTGGGGAATTATTAGGAAAAAAATAAAGGCAACTGAAAAAACATAGTCAAATGGGGATTCCTGCTCTTCCAAAAATTTCTTTGCTAAAGACTTTTTTTTTTTTTTTTTTTTTTTTTTTTTTTTTTTTTTTTTTTTTTTTTTTTTTTTTTAATTTCAGTGGTACATCCCAGGATTTATACCACTGCAGCTTAGCATTAGAAAAGATAAGCATAGGTTTGATTCCTTCTCGCTTCTAATATTTAAAATTATTTAATCTTTCCTCACTAAGTGAGAGAAAAAAAGCTCTCCGTGCAGAGCCTGAGAGACAAAAAAAAATTTGGGGTGCAAAACACAATAATTATTTACTAGAGGTAGAAGAAGAACAATGAATTCCTTTTGAAATGGCAGCACTTGCTGATGGAGGGAACTACAAGCAATTTCTCCATGCATGCTGAAGAAGCTGTTGTTATTTTTTCAGGACAGTTTTTTTGTTATGCATTACATACATTAACAGCAGCCTTAGTAGGGAATCAACATTTTTATGCCTACTAATAAACTTCCCCATTCCAGTTAATTATTCTGTTATTAAACTACCTGCCATATAATTGATTTGCATCAGCGAGGTTTTTCTGCTACTTCTCTTTGCTGTTTTTGTAAATAATACTGTTTATGTGTCATCCTAGCGTGAAGCTGAAATCCTTTGCTTTCAGTGATAAAAACAGAGATTTCTTGAGCAGTTATTCAATACTTCTATGAACTTTACCTATAAAATTGTGCACTGGTTAAAAAGTATGACAAAAAGAGTTATTGTGGTGGTGCAGTGAGGTATATTATCTAATTAAAGAGTTTTTAATATTTAAAATGCAGAATGTACAAAATGTGTCTATATTAAACATATATACTTATATGGCTAAAGAATTATATCTTGTAAGCCTGGGGGTATGAATAAATACAAAGACAGATACAGTAGTAGGATGAATTCAGTAGCAATAATTATGTAAGGGCTGACAATATTTCAGTCATATTCCCCTGTTTTACTATGCTAATAACCTAAATGTTCATCACAAATATTCTCCATGCATGTTTTCTGCCTGAAGAAATGTGTTATTAATTATTACTGTTTGTTTGGGGAAAAAAAAATGTCTTCTTTGAGGTTAAGTGGGATCCATCCCTTAAAAGAAAATTTAATCTCATTTTCAATTCAGGTAAAAATCAACCAAACAAAAACAAACAAAAAATGTCCCTGAAGGTTGGGACTTTGTCACTGAGCTGAACATAATTTTATTTGTAGAAGTTAGGGGTGGAAAATAGCAGTTAAACCAGACCAGCATTATTATTCCAGAAAAAAAAAAAATAGGTTGGGCAGACATATTTTTAAGTTTCTGAAGATCTACCAAGGGGTGTTTAACCTGATATCATCTCAACACTAGGAGATTCTTCCACCCCTTTGAGAATGGCCTCTTGAATCCTTCCTGTAGACAGCTGGATGTCTCAGGAATTTTCTTCTTTTTTGTTCCATTCCTCTTACATTAAAGGCAATGGAGACAAGGAATTGCCCAGACTTCAAAATTAGAGCTGCCATGGTATCTATACATCCAGGCACTTGATTTATGCCCCCAGAAAGTGTTGGATTTTTCCTATAGTTGTATCATGACTATCAGTATTTTTGGACAGACCAATCAGGTATAACAAACAGTAGTGATTTTCAGAGGACTGAAGCTTTCTTTTTTTTTTCCCATCAGTGACTCCCTGCACAGTCAAGCCAGAACAATATTGTGCTTTTCTGAAAGCCCACTTTAGGTTTCTAGCACTGAAGGAAGGTCCACATGTGCTGATCATTCTGCTGAGACATGGAAACAGACTGATCAGCTCTCTATGACTGAAGAGTCTGCAAGAGAGTCAGAAAAAGGAAAATTCCACAGGCTGATTTTTTTAAAACTGTGTTTCTATTTTCTCCGTTTCTGATGCAATAACACATAATGTTGCTGGCAGCACATTAATTCAATATGTGGTAGGATGCTTTCCATTTTAAGTTGTTTGCTTTGTTTTTTTCCTTCTGAATTTGGTATGCAACTTGGCTTCCTATGTCCAGCATAGTGGAAATCCACACCAGAAAATAATTTTTGTTGGGGAGGCATTGAATTCCAAATGCCAGATGCAGTAAATGCAGCAAACTCAAGCCGAAGAAAGTCAGAATTTCTCACTGGATGGGACAGATGACTGTGGGTCCCAGCTGTTCCTGATTCAACAGATGTGTTTTTTGAAATCACAGTACCTCTTCATAACTTGGGTTCCACTTCTTTTCAGAGTTTTTTGGGTCAGCCATCACATGATAGCTCAGAAAACCATCCCTTTTAAAGAACCAGATAGATGCCCAGAAACTTTTTAACGTGGAAAGCTAGTCATAAAATCATTAATGCTTTTGTAAGTCTATATTCATTGCAGTAACACCAATGTTGTGCTGTATCACACAAGTGCTACATCCAGACAAACAGACAGAGATAAAAAAGACCAAATTTTAGAAAATAATCAGCCTCTCAGAGATCCTGGCAGGGCATGTAATGTAAAAATGCCAGTTTCACTGAGAACTTAGAAGGGCCCCCATGATCAGGTGGATGACTCTGCCTTCCAGATTTCCCTGGAGTGGAAGCCTCTCCCTCTTGATGTATGACACAGACTAGGAGTTTTCAGTAGTTCCTACTCAACATGGAAATGACAGATGTGAGTTCTAACCTCAAAATAATAAAACCAAGAGAGAAAAGCAGCCACATGCAGAACCTCATACACAAATCCTGCCCTGAAAAGAGAGATGTAAAGAAGAGTCATGGCCCTATCAGCAGTGCCTTGTCCAGCAGGCCACAGCATCAGGCAGAAGAAAAGAAACTCTACTTCTGGGCATCTGCTGAGCTTTCCTATTGTTATGGTGTACATCCTTCCAGAGACCCAGGAGGCCCAGTCAGAGCACTGGAGCCCACTGTGCTTGAGTGTAGAGCACATCAGACATTTCCTTCTCATGCCATTTGTAGGAGCAGCTGGGAAAAGAAGTGGACATGAATTTCATTACTACTCCCGCTGAGTTGTAGGGAAATAAATAAAATGTGATTTCAATAATATTCATAAATGTGCAGACAAATGCTGAAAAACAAAAAAATAATGGTATTGGGATTTATTACCAGCCTCTCTGTTTAACATACTATGTACCGTCACAGATTATCTCTTATTATACACACAAGTCTCTTTAGAGCACTGTTTCTATATTTCTTGCAAGTAGGAGACAGCTCCTTCTATGTTATTATTTTATTGATATAGTGCCATAAGTGCACTCAGCAAATGTCCATAAAGTCTCATTTCAATAGACTTTTTTATTATGGACTTTTTCTCCCATTATTTCCTTACTTCCTGTTTACCTAACTATATTTTCTCTGATCACAAGCCTTTCATAATCAAGACTTTAAGGACTATGTGTTTAACTTGTGCCTTTTTTTTTTTTTTTTTTTTCGAAACATTCCTCATTCGAGATGCATCGAGGAAAGTTAAGTGTTCATCCCTCTACTGCATTACCTTTTACTAACCCCTGACCCACAGGGTTCAATCAAAGTCTGTCCACAGCCTTTATAAGAAATCCAAGGAGGACCCCTTAGGAGAAGAAACGAGTTGCTTTTGGCAGAATCCTTTGTGCCCTTCAATATTTCATGAAGCAAAATGATTAGGCTCAACATGCTTTGGCATTCTGCCTGTTTCAGTCCAGTCAGAGCAAATATAAGCCACTTGTCTAGTCATTATACAATGTTTTCATGACCATGAAAACAATGATGACCTTTCAGACAATAAAAACAGTCTCAAGAGACATGACTTTAACAGCATCATGACATAAGCAAAAGCAATTGCAGCTTCCAGAGCTACCAAGAGTGGCTCGATAACCTAAAGACTTCAGGCTGTGGAAAAAAAGCAGAAGGTAGGTCAAAAAGCATCTGTCAATAATCTAAGTAAGAGAGCACCACAAAAGAAAGAACAAAGCATTTCACACTGAGAGAGAAGGACTGAGTTAATATGTAGAATTTATAACAGACCACTAGAAAATTAATTTATAATATTAGGAACAAAGTGACAAAATATGCTAACTAATTCACCATTGAAAGGGTGATGGGAGCCAGCAGATTTGTAGTGAATTTAGTATATTTGCATTACATGAGACCAATTCTTTGCTTCCTCCGGAAACAAAGTCTGTATTCTATCCTGCTGTCATTGTATCTGCAGAGCCAGCTGGACTTGATGATCCTTGTGGGACCCTTCCAGCTCAGGATATCCTATGATTCTTCTGTCCTCCCCTTTCTGAGGAATCCACCTCAGTGTGATACCTCAGGAAGTTGTGAAATGTGTTAAGTAAATACCCTCAGAGACCTTTGTGCACTGTCATCAGCTCACAGGCAGCAAACCTTTGCTCCGGGCTCTTGCTGATCAGTACTGCTACAAAACTGCCTCCTTCTGCTGTGCCTTGGTTTGGAGTGACCAGCAAAAAAGTGCAGATGAACTACCCAGGTACTCAAAGAAAACTTGGGAAATCCTGGCTAGGCAGAGGCTGAGATGAACAGAATAGTTTTCACCTGCTCCCTTTGTGCTCCAGCTGTAAATCGGTGGTCTCTGAAGAATAATCTCTCCATTATGTCTCCATTGCTGAAAATGTCTGCTGTGAATTCTGTAAAGAGCTTCATAATTTCATAGAGAGTTTGTTGCTTTTCCCACAATTCTTTCCTTTACTGTCTAATAACTAAATAATATCATCAAATGTATAGACATAGCTCCCACTGGCTTCGAAAGCAAATAAAGAAGGGAAATTTAACTTTATGTATGTAAATGAGGCCTTGTCATGCTATGCAGTGCTGCAGAAACTAAGGCAGTCATGCTAGCAAAACTTTATAGAAGGCAGCTTGTGCTTGATGCAAGAGAAAAATGATAAAAATTGTGAGGAAGGGACTATGACAAATATGAGTGTACATTTACCCCTTTAAAAGGGTGCAGCCATAAAACCTGTGCTTAATTCAAAACCTAGGCCCCAAGAGCTGTAAGCTGCATATTAAAATAAAATTTTTTGGCAGTAAACTGATGAACTTTAAAAGTGCAGTGAACTGTGTGCCTTGTATATACATATTAATCAAAAAAGCCTTTTGGTTAAACTAATGCTCAAGGTATGATTTAGAGACTCAAAAGCAAGAAAATGACCAGGATAGGCCATAATTAATTAATTTTGAGCACTAAACTCAGGGGTTCATAACACTGCATATTGTTCTTAGAATTATTGAGTACCAGTAGTGTCTGCTAAAGACAGAAAAATAGTTTAACTGGGAAAAGAGACTTTGTATTAAAGACATTATATTGTTAAGTGATTAATTAAAGTTAGTGCTTTCACTGTTTCCAAACTTCAAAGTAGCATTACCACAACAAGGTTTTGATTTCAGATTATCAGTTTTCTGGGCAGGTGGAAAAAAGGATGTTTACCATAACCATCATGTTTACCAGGGGAAAATTACCACTTGCTTTTCATTTACCAAAAGAGATGATGACATTTATGGTGTGTTTATGCTGTTGTCTCTCCCATGCACCCTCATGTCTTGTTTCTGTATACTTAAATATGTTGTTTCATGTACCTTTCCACAGACGCTGTCCTATGACCTCTGTTAGAGAAAGGCTGTCATAGGAGATTGGTTTATCCCAGTTTGGCCATTCAAATATTCTCATGAATGTACAAGCATTGAATGAAGGTGCTGCTAATGCCATTATGTGCTTAACTCTTACGCTGGGTTAAGCCTTGCTTCTAGAAAGAAGTGTATATAATACTGAGATGTCTTAAGCAAGGTTGTATCTTGCTCTCTCATCTTTTTTTCCACAATATTGCTCTGTCCCAGTTAGATAAACAAAGAGGATTGTTTTCCTCAGCTGGACAGGAATCCTGACATTATCTCTTTAAAATGCCAGAAGACATTGTCTTGGTTTAGATAGACAGATATCTCCCAGGGAGGGTTGGAGTCTCCCTTGAAATGTAAGGCCCTCCCCCCTTTTCCCAATTTTTNAAAAATACAGATGTTGTAGTACAGAAGAATAAGCAAGCAAACAAACAAACAAGAAATCCTAGAAAACCCTGACAGAGTCAGAAGTACAAGCTGACAGCCTGTTGGTCAGGGTGTTGGAAGCAGTCCAAAGTAAGCCCTCCTGGAGTGGCAGATGTGGTTCTGTTGGAGTAGAGATGGTCCCCTTGAAGAAAAAGGGTCCAGTAATGGTGAGATGGGTGCGGTCTTCCTCCAGGGATCCGGTGGAAAACTGGATACCTAGTGGCACTGTGGCTCCCTTTTATCTAGGTTAGGATGGTTTGGCTCCTCCTCTGTGTGTAGAGCATCTTAATGGTCCATTAGCAGAAGATAATCCCATGGGAGTAGTTAAACAATGAAGGGAGGTAAGTAGCATTCCACCATCTGATAAGTGACACTGACCCATTGGGGCAAAGAGAAGCAATTCTGCTCCACCCAGATGGAATAGAATAACATGTTCTTTACAAAACCCACAACAGACATTTAGTCTTAGAGACTTCTCTGTGCATAAATGTGTTTAACTGGTAGTTGTAAGAGAATAATTTACATGTGTTCAGAGGCAGTGAAGCATGTGGGTGAGCATTCCTTTCAAAGTTCACGTCAGCTGATAGACAAATATCTTCAATGGCTTTCTTTGAGTTTTCTGAAAGCATTTGCAATTAATTGGTTCTTCTTGATACTTTTTGCACTTGCCTGAAATGTTTCTAGATTGGATGTCTGTTAATTGAGCAGAGGGGATTTTAATGTGACATAAACGTGCTGACACATCAGATTGTAATTTAAGCATCAGTAAATTTGGGAATAGTCAGCAATTAGTAAATATATGTCTAATTATACAGTGGTATGAAGCAGGTTGAAGAAATTTTTTAATTATTTCCTTATTATTCTTTAGTCTTCTGTGCATCTAACAGGAATACTCTAACTTGATTCTCCATCTCAAGTTTAGAAGTCTCAGTCCTGATGTTAGTTTTAGAGTTTTCAAAAAAATTGATAGAATTATTGTTTGGTTTTTTTGTTTTGGTTTGGTTTTTTTTTTTTTTTTTTCTTATAAGTTTCTGGTAAGTTTCTAATCAAACATCACTTTTGGAGGAAGAGGATGACATCTTTCTGTAGAATTCTCAGTGTTTGGAATTGGGAAAAATCAAGGTATTTCCTTAGTTTAAAGCATATAACAATTGTTCTTCCCCCAGTCTCCCTCATGGACTGTGTTGTTGTCATGCTTTAGGAAAGGTAGTCTGCAATTTAGTGTTCCCACTGGAACAAAAAACACACACTACTCACTCTCCCACGTTTCCCCCCTCCCTATTGCAGCATTTAATTGGAGGAACAAAAGACAAATCACAGTTTGGGATAAGAACAATTTACTGGAAGCAGCAATGAGATAAGAAAAACAAACAATAACAGCAACAATATTAATTAAAAACACCCTACAAAAGAGAGAGTGTAGAGTTCAATCTGACCACAGTCACACTGCCCTGACCACTGCCTCCAAGCCAATATTGTTGATAATGGTATCTTGTTGTTAGGGGATCCCAAAACCTGCTGTAATCCAAGGAACAATAAGTATGCAGGAAAAAATAGATTGGCTGTCTCTTGTGTGAGTAAATCATCTTTTATAATAAACTCTAGATGTCACCCAGGTAAATGGGTTCCAAAAGAGAAGTGATTTTCAGTGCAGACACTTCCAAGTTTTATTGGGTCCTGACATTTTCAGGTATTCTCCAACTCCAAATCTTATTCTTTGTACTGTATTCCCATTAAAACTTTGACAGTCATAATTTTCCTTCACGTTATATTTCCCTGGGTCTAAACAATTATATGTCCTCATAAACTGAGGGGATGGAATCCTAAAATGAGCTCTAATTTGAGTAATCTTTTCCTTTTACTAATTTAAAAGCCCAGACTGCACTCTATCATCTTATGCAAATTACATCATGTGTGGGAAAAATTTGGTATTAAGAGGCTGTGAGAGTGACTGCTAGTGATTAATGAGTCAAATGTTCAGCCATTTGCTGTAACCACCCAGGTGCTGTAAGAGACTGGAATGTTGGTGCTAAGGGCTCAGTTTGCTGGAGATGCACCTGAGACTGACTGACCTCCCAGGTGCAGAAGGGTGGGCACACCTGGGCCTGCAAACTGGGCTCCCAGATAAGGCTGGTAAGAGGCAAATCTTGTGAGGTGGGTAAGTCATTCTGATGCCTTAAGTTTAAGCCTTCATGTTTTTCAGATTCTGTGCTGCCTAGGGGTGCAGTTCTGAGCCTCATATTAAGTGCTGGTAAACTCTCTTCACTGAGAAGGGAGACAAAACAAATCCTTTTCCTGCTGAAGGCCAAGGACAACTTTCAGGCCCAAAAAGCATAAACAACAATGGGCTGAAGGGAGGAACAAGAAGGATGTGGCCTCAGAAGCTGAAGCTGTAATTGGACAATTAAACCTCACTATGCAAATGGACCAAAACTGATAAAAATGTAAGACCTCGTGACCGGTCAATCATTCTGTGATCATTCTTAGTCCACCTTAGTCCACCACCAGGGTGTAGCCCTGGTCAGGCCCTGTCCTGCCCAAGGTGTACCCTAAAGGCCTTTTAATAAATACCTACTTTATTCTCTTAGCTCTGTCCAGTCTCTGTTTCAGGTCAGCCCTCCCAGGGCATCACTTCTCATGGCACTGTCCTCCCTTATCTAATGACTCCAGTGTAAACTCCAATCCAAAGCATGGGACATTCACCTGTAGGATGAAGGGATCCTTTTTGGGTGATGGGCCGTGATTGATTCATCTGTGCTGACTAAGAGACAGCTGGAACACCTTACAAGGTGTCCTAAAGTGTCCTGTGATCCACAGCACCATTCAGGTGTCTTGTGATTTACAGTACATTACCCATCATGAAACTCCCCTTCCCTGGGCATTCCCACCTGAACCTGAGCAACTATAAACCCAAAAGGGTTTGTGTTCTTTGGATTTGTTCCCCCACCACTTGATGGGCACAGTCTGCAACCACCACCTCCAGAAGACTGCAGTCACTGAGAGAACCAGTAGGGCTGACAGGATGTTAGTGGAATCTACAGAGGGGTGGCATTTTCCTCTGTTTCTCTTCCACTTTCTTTCTCTCCCCACCCTCCTTCTCCCTAGCTCTCTCTCTCGACCTTACATTTACTGCTAAATAAAAATCTATTCTATTGACTTTGGCACATGGTCTCATTTGTGCTTTAATTTGGGCAGTGACATCTCTCTAATAATTTTAATAATAAGATCTCTACATAGGCCCTTTTGCATTCAGACAGTCACAAAGTAGAAATGCTTTCTACCAGGTAACAGCATAAAAATTCCAGTATACAATTGAAAATTATACATAAACAAGTACAAACTTTTCATATCTTTCTTGTTTTAGCAGTAATCCACTACAAAATGCAAAAGTATTAATGAAGCAAAACCTAAATTTATTAAAGTAGTTTAATTTAAAATAGCTTCACATCCAAGCTGTACAAAGGAAAATCTCTTTTATCCCTTGCTTTGATGAATCTGGCCTGTGATCTTGTGCACTTCTAAAGATGATCAAATTGAGCAAAGAAACCCGTGAATCCTAACACAGCACTCTGAGTGATGTTCTTAATGAACACAGCATGAGATATTTAGGCTACCTTGAGGACAGCTGATTCCATCTAGCTACTTGTATCTTCAAACAGCAATTTAGTCAAGATACACTGGGTCAGCTATTGAAACACTCATACAGTAGTGGCTCCTATGGAGCAAATTATATTTGCACATTTTGCCATGTCTGACACTTGACAGTATTTCTGTCGCTAGAAAGGATTTGGTTTATTTGTTTCAAAATTATTTCATTTATTATTTATTTTGTTTGCTGCTACTATTATTATCACAGTTTTTTGGAAGAAAACTGATGGAAAAGAAAGAAGAAGCAAAACAAAAATTCAATGCTATGTGAAAATAACATTTATATATGGACCATGAATGGAAATAATCATTTAATAGCTTTATCTTCTGTAACTTTCTGCTGCCCATGGCATATAACTGCAAATCACTGAAACAACATCATCTTTCACCTTCTACTTCTTGTCTCATCAGTGTATTCATATTTCTTCTTCCAACTAATCTGTTTCACTGTCCCTTCATTCCAAACAACTCACTTGGACTAACACAGGTTCTGTACCTTGGGCTGATGATTAATAGGTATTCCTCCACTCAAAAAAACCGAAATGTGATGGTACAATAATATGACTATGCAGATGGCACTTTGCAATTTTTCTGTCTTGATTTTACAATGAAATTAACGTTTTGACATGACCTTTGGTTTTCAGTAAAATGTAGCAATAACATTTCAGAGGTGCCTGGGAATCATAAAAAATAGAGACAAGTTCTAGTACTTGAAATTCCCTCTGAAGTCACCTCAAGTTTTGCCTGAGCTTTAAGTAA
The DNA here is from genome assembly GCA_013397395.1 of Sinosuthora webbiana. Lineage (NCBI taxonomy): Eukaryota > Metazoa > Chordata > Aves > Passeriformes > Sylviidae > Sinosuthora > Sinosuthora webbiana. The sequence goes on along the minus strand of VXBN01002513.1, from coordinate 124,341 downwards.
GCCTATGGCTCAGCAGAGTCCTGCAGTCACTTGAAGATCACTATCATATTAGGGCAAATTTTGTGCTGATATTGAGTTTCATACATACAGCTGAATTCCTTTTCCCATGAAGCTACCATGGCACATTATGGGAAATCAATATTTAATTTAACACATTCACTAAAATATCCTGTATATTTTTGTGCTGCATCCCTTCTTTTTTTGTAATGCCACCTTTTTCTTTTTCATCGGAGAGAAAAAATATTCAGCCCTGCTTTTGGGAAGTTCAGAAAAAAGAGTTTTCCATTTATCCAGGAGAGAGCTATGCAAAGTTCCTTGCAGAATCTGGAAAAATGACGTGGTGTGAGATCTGTTCATTAAGCTGTAGAAGAAGTGCAACAGGTTATATATTCACTGGCATGCCACTTTCTGCTGAAGCACACATGTACTCTCAGATGGGTCAAGCTGTTAAGAGCCACTGCTACTCGAACTGTGATGCAGTCAGGTTGGAAAGATGGAGTAAGGATGGTAACCCACAGGATGCTGCTGGCAGGAGGAGTTTGTTGAGACACAGCCATTACAATATCTCAGTTGCCAGGCTCGGTTCATCCTCTGGCAAGCTGAAAATTTAGGACACCTACAGACTCTTCCTGTTAAGAGAAATGTAAACATGCAATGAAAATGTAAACTTTTATTAGTTTAGAAGTGCTGCTAGAAATCTATAAATAATGAAATGTGGTATTGTACACACCTTTTCAACTAATTTCCTGATTAATGTATTTGAATTCTACTGATAGCTCTTGGCAGGCTTATAAGATATGGATGATAGAAGTGTGAAGGTTGAAAAAGACCTCCAAGATCATGGAATCCGCCAAAGCAGCACCACTGTGTTCACCACTGAAGCATATCCTCTAGTGATACATGCACCCATTTGTTTAAACACTGCCAGGTGTTGATGATTCTACCACTTCCTTGGGCAGCCTGTTCAAATGCCTGACCACCCTTTCAGTGAAGAACCTTTTCCCAATACCTTACAGTTCTGAGTAGCTATAAAGATATATTTCAGGGCACATTATAATGCTTATTAGCAAGAAAGAAAAATGCTGCTGTCACCTCTTGCTACTAAACTTCCTATTAAAAGAGATCATAAACACTCTGGTGCACTTCACTTTACTTAGTGCACTTCAGGAATCTAATGCTTATCTAGGCCTTCTATTTTCCAAAATAAGTGTTAACCTTTCAGTGGATCAATTACTTAAGTAAATCTGCATACAGCTCTATTCTTCACAATTTCATCATGCTGCATATTTTCTGCTTTGAGCTTCAGTGACGCCATTTGAAGAGTTCAGAATATTCACTGTGAGTCAGCCTTCATCAGCTGTTTATTTGGGAAGTAATTATTGTGCAATGTTTACCAGCGTATGCAACTGGAGAAACCTTAAAGGGGAATCAATCTACAGATGCCTATTTTGTCCTTTCAGACATTCTTGACTGAGCAGGGCAGCTACATTAGGATCAATAGATCTGGTGGTCTAAGCTACTCTTGGCATTTGTGCCTCTAGGTAGGTGAAAAGCAGCTGGCTAATAAATTTTCTGCATGGATATCAGCTCAAATTTTTATACAGACTATCTCACATTTGAAGATCAGTGCCTCATCATACTCACAGCCTGCCTCTGGTGCTTCTTATGCGCTCCTTAGTGGTGCTCATCTTGATGAAGTCTGACTTTCCTGGGATACTGGAAGCTTTGAAACAGCCCCACAGCAGATATTAAGGCTACTTACCTCTTCTGATTCCTAACAAAAATGTTTGTGGGCTACAATCCCTTCAAAAGTGAGAAGATTTATGAAGAATTCAGCACCTTGTTCAAAGTCGTCGAAAAATTTAGGCAAGCACAAATGGAATAGCTGCTCCTCCTGCAACAATGTCCAGTTTTTTCTAAGGAAAATTCCAGTATTTTCTTAAGGAAAATTATTGCAAACTGAAATTAACTAGCAAATTGCATCTTGGAAAGTTTAAGAAATACTCGGAATGACTCACAGTGGTTATAAAAGGCCCTAATGACTGCTCTGGAGCTCACGTCATGGATAAGTTTAGTAATGAACATCTGACTTGACTATTTTTAGGTATTGTTCTAAAGTATGTAAAACATCTTTCCTACAGTCAACTGATTAAATTAATGAATGTTCAAACACCACTTAAGCTAGAAATATTTGAGGTAATAAAAGATAAAAACCAAATTTTTAAAATTGTACTTAGAGTTGCTATTGGATTTGCTTTAGTTACAAAACATAACTATGTTATCAACAAAGATTTGGCTGTCTTCATCAAGAATTCAGTGACTTCTGTCATGAGAAATAAAGCCAAGATAAATATACTAGACTTTTCAGTATTGAGTAGATATTTTTATATTTGTGGAGATATATTTCCTCTTTCTGTACTTGTGGGGACAAAAGACCAGAGAAGGATTGCTGGAGTTTGCATACCTGCTTGTGAGAAAACAGAGAAAAATGCAGTGGGACATGAATTTGAAAGTGGTATTCACTGGGTTCCCAAAGAGCTATAGCTGATTATCCTCCCTGGAAAAGAGTATGTACAATATTTTTTTGCAAACAGATTGAAGGCCCCAGTTTCAGATCTAAGACTTGCCAAACCTACCATCCAGGGGCTCTTTCCTTGTGACTGTACATGGAAAACTCAAAGCAGTCACACAATACCAAGATTATCAAATATTACTAATACATCAAGACAGGTATGTATTTATATATGCATAGGTAGGCATACATGTGCCTGGTACCTGAGCTGAACAGCTGGTGGTAATTTTGATAATTTCTAGTCACTTGAAAAATCTACTGTCTTAATGGGAAGATCAAGAAAAAGACACAGCAGATATAAGAATGCATATTTTATCATGAATAAAAATTACGAACTTTTGAGAATATATACACATGTCACGGAAATAAGTAATAATGCATCAGCACATGAGTTGTTAAATTTCTGGCTTTAGGCTCTTTCCCCTCCCCACGACATTCTGTAGCTTTGGATACCCTCAAGGGCTGTCTGTGTGTATGTATATATGCATATATGCACATATGCTGCCCATCTCTGACTGCATTATATAAATGAATTATGTGGCTTTTATGTTATGCAAGAGCTTGTTCTACCATGTTTTGTATGTGCAATTAATTACACAGACTATTTTGCCATTGTTGAATTGCTGAGGGGGAAAAAATGATAAATGTTAATGAAAAATTCAATAATAGACACTACTGAATTCAAGGGGAATTCTGTCATACTCTTCATTTCAGCTCCATTTTTTATCGTAGGAAGGTACAAAGAAGAGTTAAGATGTTTTATTATTCTCCAATTCACACAAATTCTTTTTCTTCTACACTGCAGGAATACTGGTACCCAGAGTTCAAAGAAACTAATCCTTATAACTTGCAAATACTTCTCTCCTACTGAACTCGATTGCCAAGCTCTGAGCTGAGTTGAAAGTGACCCAGCTGAGAAATAGATTACAAGAAGGAATGGGAGGAATTTTCTCATAAAAAAGGACAGAAGTTGTGCATTAGAGCACACATCACGTTGTTTCCTTTGTGTACACCTTGTATTTTAACAAGTTGCAGAGAGGTAATTCACGGAGAAACCGTAGGATGATACATTAGTTTCTGGAAGGAATTTACAGAGCAGCTGTGCATCTCTTAAGCTCTCCTCTTTTTAAACTGTGTGCATTTGGCTCTTTCAGGTATCCCAGTCTGAGAGACTGGAAGGATTTCTGGCTCAAAACATTTCAGGTGCATGTGTGGGGAAAAGGGGCAGGTCAGGTCAGGTCAGGTGTTGCTCTGGTGGGGCAGTGCCATGCTCCACACCCCCAGAGCCTTATCCCAGCCCTGCAGTGGCTGCCCATCCCTGGCACAGCAGAGGCAATGCTCCACACCCACCTCTGGAGCCCAAATCCAGCCCCACAGTGGCCAGTGACCCGAAATCCCACCTGGGGGAAGGGCCCAGGAAGGCCAAAGGGTACTTAACCCAGGACACAAGGCAAGCACATGCCTTGACCCTACCTTCCCTTGGATTTTGTATCAGCTGAACACTGCTGGAAACAGGAGTGGGAGCTATATTTGTTATTTTCTATATTCTTTCTCTCTTTCCCTTTCATCTCCTTCTTCTAATTCCCTCTTCTTGTAGTTTTGAATAACTTAAAAACTGATGGGCTTGGAGTTTGCTAAGTTCAATGGGCTAAGTTAAAGCTCTGTGTTTTATGTTGGTTGAATGCTCCTCTGAACTTTTGCCAAATTTCTGTGATTTTCTGAAGTTACCAGTATTTTTGTTGTTGTTGTTTTGACCTCTTGAGAATATCTTGTCAGTATTTCTCTGTGTGTCAGCCTCAGAATATATAAAAAATTCATAAGCCCTTTTAGGAGGAAATTTTTGGTGCCTCACATTTTAATTGGCACAGTGAGAAGGGTGCTCTTGAGGTGACGTATTTTATACAGGGTTAACTGCTAGTTGCAAAATAAAGGAAAAATTAATTTTGATCTAAACCAATAGTCTCCAGCAGAAAGGCCTGGAAATCCAGGTAAAAACTGACATGAATTGTTCTCCACTGATGGAGTTGCTAAAAGCTTCTAAAGTTTATCCAGCCCCAAACATGGAGATGTGGGCTGACTTTTTCCTCTTCCCCTGGGTATTGATCCTGGAGGTTCCCCTGAAACCTGGCTGGTGGGGGAGATAAGGATGGTAATCTGAGACATGTGTACTTGTTTAGGCTATAACAATACCTGGACCTGTAAGATTACGGACTCCAAAAGGCAAGGAAACCTTACTATTGAAAATTGTCCTATCCTTGAAGTTTGGATTTTTTGACAAAGAGTGCAATGCACTTGCAATATCAATAAGCAATAAAGAACCTAAATTGAACTCTCCATGCTATTTTGGAGCTCGTGTTAAAAGTCCAGCAAGTATCAAAAATGGTTTTATTAAATTGTCTAATGTTTGATATGTAAATAAATGAGCAAGGAATATGTAAAAGACAAGACCTTACCAAAGAAGAATACTGAATCAAGAAACAAGAAGGAAATCACCAGCCAGTCTGGTGGACTCTTTGGTCACTGCAGCTGAAAGACTGATTTCATTAATTCTTCCCCCAAATCCTCTTGCCGTCCTCCCTTCCATCACAACTTGCCTGCAGTTTTAGAGACTCACTGGGCGGGGAGCAATGAAGGAAACTTGCATAGAAGGAAATTTTTATTATAACTAGACTTATGATTATTGAAATAGCAATTGTCTGTTATTTGATTTCTTGTATACTTTCCTCTTCTTTCTCTTCTCCTCTATCTCCTAGGTTGGGACCCATAAGCCCTTTCAAGAGGCTTGTCAAGCAGGTTTTGGGGACCTTACAGACCCATGTCTTTTAATCCTTTCAGCATTCTTGTTGCCCGTTTTCAGAGCTTTCACAAGCAGTTAAAAACAGAATGCATAATTCTGCTTTCACCAGAGCTTGGCAAAGTCCTTAGTTGATTCCCTAGCTTTACATAAAACCTCCTGCTCCAAAACTGTTCCAATCAATTGGAAGAGTCCCACTTGGTACCATGGGCTACATATCAAACTCTCTGTGGGGACATCAGAATGCAGATTATACCACATTTCCTTTTTCCCTCTGACAGTATCTAATTGCAACCTGCCCTCTGAAAGCCATGTGTCTGGCATCCCTAAAACAAACATTTCCTCATTTGTTGACTAGTACTAATTCCTTAGTCTGTTACCTTTGGAAACCAATTACATTGCTCACATATAAAGTCTTTATCCTTTACTTGGAAACACTGTTGACAAACTGGAAAGAGTTCAGAAAAAAAGAAAAAAAAAATCATAAGTATTATCCAAGATCTGCAATATCCATTTTAGACTGAGTTATTATTTTCATTAAGACAAAGGACACCAGATGAATTGCTCCTGGTCTGCAGGAATGTAAATGAGGATAAAATTTTTCATAGTAGCAGGCTCCATAGTATAAAAAAAAATAATGACCATGAGTTTGACATTAAAAAGTGTATGCATTTTTTTACCAGAGAAGGCAAAAATGTCTTGGAAATATTTGCTTAAAGAGCATACACATTCTCAATTAACAAGAAATTAACTCAAGAGACAGCCTATAACCTGTGAAGAGCTGCTGTCCTGTTGCAGGATTCAACTGATGAAATTCTAAGACTTGTATATGCTTGAAATCCAACTAGGTTTTATTGCCTTTTTTAAAAAGCATGACAAATAAAAACTATCTGCATATTTTCCTACAATTTTTATGCATAAACACATCAAAATCAATACATGCTTCATTTAGGTTTCACTTTTATCAATTTCACATTTTAATAACAGCCTGTGTATGTGCAGTCTTTATCTATTCATAAGAAATCAGGTTCAGGGTCAGTTCCAAAACTGGGGCAGGAAATGCACTCTCACAGACACTGAGTCAGTTTTATGACCTGTCAGGAACAGTTAGTGCTCCTCATTAATGCTCAATAGTTCCAGCTTCACTGTCCTTTTTATTCATTTCTTTACCCAATATCATAGACACATAAAAACACCACAGTGGAGTTTTGTACTAGGTGATTTTCTTTCATGACAGTACACGGATTTTCTTTTCCCATTACAAAATTAAAATGAGATCACAAAATGTACAAATCTTCCATGAAATTGTATTAGAAAAAGAATGTTTCAAGTCAATCAAACATTCTTTTAAAATAAAACAGGAAAATTTTGTTTGGAATTTAAGTTTTGTATGCTGTTTACTCGTATTGGAAATAAATTACTTTTCAGAAGTCATTTAAATATGGTAGATCTCACAGAGCCAAAAATGTCAAAATGGAGTGTTATCCTGCTGTCAAAACACTTTATATTTTAGGCAGATTTTATATTCTCCCTTCTTTATTTCAATTAGACAGTAGTGGCATTTCCCATTGAAACTTTTTTTTAGTAACAGATTCTACCTGGATTTCATAATATCACATGTATCTGGGTACATAAAATTACACCAAGTATTTAAAAGCAAAGTTACAAGGTGGGGTAGGGGGGAATTTTACAGAACCAAGAGCATGGGAGCAAAGATGTTTGCATCCACCGAATTGTTCTAAGATCCTCTTTCACAATATGCTTAGGCTCCTAAATAAAAGTAAATTTAAGTATTTTCAGACTAGAATCTAAATGAATACATGGACTGTGCCTCATTTGGCTCTCATTAATATCCCAAAGCCGGCCCTCTCTGGTTTTTTCATGGTGCTAGAGTGTTGGAATCATAGAATATCCAGAGTTGGAAGGGACCTACAAGGATCATTGAGTCCAACTCCTGGCTCTTCAGAGGACATCCCCCAGCATTCCCACCATGTCCCTGAGAGCATTGTCCAAAAGTTCCTTGAGCTCTGTCAGGTTGGTGCTGTCACCACTTCCCTGGGGAGCCTGTTCCAGTTCCCAGCCACCCTCTGGGTGAATAATTTTCCTATAATCTAACCTAAACCTTCTGTGACACAGGATGTACATTGAAGACACCATGCACTACAATGGCTGTCTGCCACTTCAATCACAACATACCTGAACTAAGGAAAAAACTTTATTTTGAGCAGCTCCTCATTTCTGGTAACATTTTTCATACTGTTCTAGTGAGAGAGAGGAGGGTGCTCTCAGAGCAGTGTGCTTGCACTACACTTTGTGACTCTGTGTTTCATCTTTATTACCACCCAGCACTTCCCTTTTTTGCCCCTTTTGGAGAGGAAGCTACTTGCAATATAAGCATTATTCAACATATCACAGAATCACGGACTATGCTGGGTTGGAAGGGACCCACAAGGAGAAAGAAGGCAGAAAATGAGGCCCTTGTGTGCAAGTTAGAGTACAATTCTAGCCCATTGCTTGTAAGTTTTCTTTCTTCCTACATAATATTCTCCACTTTAATCATTTTACTTTATACTGAAAACTAAGAAAAAGTAGTTTTGAACACTTTTCATCCATCTCGTAGCCTTTGCTTATATGGTCCCTTTGTTACTTTTTGGTGGTCTCCTTCTATTCCCTCTAGATATTTCTAGAACCCTTTTGCAGCCTTGTTACATTTGATTTAGCTTTCTTCACTCCTCTTGCTTTACCTCTGCTTTGTTTGCCAGCTAGATTCCATCTGGTCCTTTCAATCTATTCATGTTGTTGGATTTGGGGGGGTTTGGTGGTGGGGCTTTTTGCTTTCCCCAGGGCAAGATGAATAATGCAAATTACTTTGCTGCTACCAAACGAAAGGAACTATGTAGGCTTAATTCTTTAGGTTTGATTCTTTGGTTCTTTACTGCTTCACTTGCCTCCCTGCAGTGAGTGGCGTCTTTTGATCGACTTTTATGTCTTTGCTTTAGCTTAACAGCTGAACGTATTGTCGGCGGCAATTTATTAAAACATATTTTGATTTCATAGCTCAAGTAACAGAATACAAAACTGCAGTTTCCAGAAATCATGCCTCTGTTTTCTCAAGAAAATGGCTTATTTGTTTTAGAGGGAGAAAAGGAATTGCATGTTAATGCAGACATAGATAAAAGCTATTCAAATTCCCACACAGTCCTGTACTTACATTTCCTTTCAAATACCATAGCTGGAGCTGAGGCAATATATATGAAAGCAAAGACAACATTACACATAAGGTACAGTAAATGCTAAATTGCTGTACATCCATTATACAGCACATCTGGCAGGAATGCCAGATCTGTAGGCAATACCTCTTATGATTAAAACATCTTGATACATTATGTTACTAATATTTTACCACAGAACATCATCTCAAGAAAAAAAAAAAAAGGCAGAGTGCTTTATGAATAGAAATAGGAAGTGGAACCTGACTTCAAGTGCTTCCATTTAGAATTTAGTTAACTAAAGTAGTAGATGGTAAAGTGTCTTACTGAAGGCAAGGCACCTGCCCAAATATATTTTTCTCTTATGTGGATTCTACCTCTCTGTCTTTGCTCAAACCTATTGATACATTTTCAAATTCACTTTAGGGTTAATTTCACAGTCGGGTCATTTCATTTATAGTGCATTCACAAACTCTGTCCTCTGCCCTTTACTCATTATATCTGACAGTGTGTCCATCCCCAATCTCTTAAAATACTGAAAAATATTAAAATGCCACCATCAAATCTTTCCAGTACTGGTGGATGAATGTGGGATTTCTGAATGGGTGTAAAATCCCTTATGCAAATGTTTACATAGGGATTGGAGTAATGCCTTAGAAAACACTAGTCAGGCTACAGGAAGGAAATCCTTATTAAAGAGGAAGATAGAACTGGAGGAATGATCCTGACTTTGAAGAATAAATGACAGCTCTCTAAAATTACTGGTTACTGGATGTATCATGAAGATATTTGGGTCAATGCTTTGCAATGCAATTTGTTTGGGGATTTCTGTTTGTTTGGGGCTTTGCTTGTTTTTAGAGAAGGAAGCTAGTGCATGTTCTGTAACATTTTAATTCTGTTTTGAAATGATTCACAGCAAGATTTAGTGTTTTATATTAGACACAGGAATGTATGCAGGCTTGTCCCTTCAACAGTTCTGTAGCAATATGATAAAGGCATATTGGTGAGCACACAGCATTTGTTGACTTGGACTTTTGTATCAGAATGAGATCATTTGCAAGTAATGTGGATTTCAGTCATGAACTGTGATCTCTTTAGGTAAGAATTCTTCGTATACTTGACTTCTAGGTGTCACACTCAGAAGTGAATGCATAATACATCATCTGCCCACCACATGAGCTTGTGCACTGCTGGAATCAATATTTAATTATTAACATAGTTGAATTTAAATTTTTTAGCTAAAAAAGGGTAGCATAATTGAGATGTGTTTGAGTAAAGGTAATTCATATATTATAAATATATAGGTGGGGTGCCAAAAAAGCTGATTAATAAGGTACAAAATAAGGAATGAAACTGACATCTTACAGACACTTAACAGCCAAGTCAAAAGCTCTTGGCAATACTGCTTAAGACAAATTTTACAAGCATTATAGAAAAATGTCCTAGTATATTTTAGAGAAGCTGGTGTTTAGTGATGTAGTAGATCTTATTTGATTGATTTCTGTTAGGATTAAGAGCATACTGTGTTGCAAGAGAAAAACTGAAATACATAAAATAATTTATACAGGCTCTATATTGAGGGCAGTTTCATTCATTGTAGAAATAAATCTGCTCCTCTGTTTGAAACTATCAATTAAAATGGTAGCCATTATTCATGAAAATAAATATATAGAGTGTTACTCATGACAGGAGAATGTATCATGTATAAGTGGTCAATAAATCATGTTAGGGGAAAAGTGATATGGAAAATGGTGGCACTTAAACTTTCAATTTTCATTAAAATTTTAACTTCAGCAAGTTGTTCAGCAGTGAGACAGTCTCTGCCACACAAACCCATGAGAGCAGCCCTTGCTGTTCAGAAATTTGGAAAAAATACTACCCCTGGCTATGTTGACTTCCAGTATCTGCCACAGACCCTGCAAAGGGGCAGTGCAGGGTCATGCTTTCCTGTACCCTGTACTCACCTCACTCTTGGTTTTGAAATCTATGGCTTTTACTTCCACTCAGTATGCCACGAGGATCATGGGGAAAATTTGCTGGTGAAGTCAATACTCTTAGTGAAATGGTACAATGGAGAAAATATGTTTTATGACTTATTTTACTCCATTTTCATTTTCTTATCTACTTTTTTTCTTGCTCTGTCAAAATACATCCTTAATCTGCCATTAGTACCTACATATGTTCTTGTTAAATCAACAGGCCACCTACTCTTAAGTGGTCACATTCAGCATTCAAAACACTTGATTCCAATTGTTTTGCTTGACAAGGTCTCCAACAGAGGTTAAATTTCGTGATAGTGAGCATACTGGCCTCTCAGACACTGCTAAGGATCTTATCTGACATAAGCTGTATTTCTATATTGTATGTAACACCATGAAGAGATATTATGCCTATAAAATTAGCCTGGTACCTTGGAAACCTGGTTATAGAAAATGTTGCAGCTAGGATTAGTACCATAACATAGCTACATAACAAGTGACATTGCTCCTCCTCCAAACACTGTCTCCTGTCCCATGGCAGGCAATCCTTTTCCTTCCCCCAAGCAGAGAGGTGAAACAGAGAGGTGAAAAGAGGGGCAGGGCCATAAAATCTTTTTTTTTTTTTTTTCCCTGTCCTCAGTTCCTATTTTAGTGGCAGTGCAGAGCAATCAAGAAGATGGAAGGCTGCAGTGAGTGATGTCAACTGCATTTCTGCTCTCTGCTTCCACCCTCACTTTGGCGGGCACAGGTGACATGCATCACTCCCAGTTCCTCTGCTCTTAAACACTGCAGGAAGTATTTCTCAACAGGACTTAAGAATCAGCTGTTGGGACCCTGGAAGCCGAGAATTTTAGGCTTTCTGTGCTAAGAGGCACTGACCCTCAAGAAAACACTACATCTGAACCGAGGGTGTGGAACAGGCTTCCAAAAGTGACTGATAGCACTGGGATTATGGGTGTGTCATTGAATAGAAGTGTGTAATATCACAGAGTGGAAAACTTAGACTTTAAGGTTTTAGTATATGGTAATATTTATAAAGCAAGATGGAGGTTTTAGGGTGTAGGTGAAGTCCTTCTTTTTCCCATTCTTCTTCATGGGTTTGGGTGGTGTTTTGTAATTGGGTAGAAAAGTCTGCATTGCAGACCACGGGTGGTTGGTTATTGGGTTAAAAGTAAAAAATAATTTAGGTGTCCTTTCATAATTGGACAATTTGTGCTTAAAAGATCTTGGAAAGAGATAGAGACAGAGCCATTTTATACCTTGTTAGCTAGAACTCAGAACTTGTGAGGCTGTACTGTAGAAAAAAATTAATAAACATCTGAGCCTGAACATGAACTGCGTCCCTCGAGCATTTAATCCCAGCACTAACAGAAGACAAGAAAATAACAAACCCACAATCAGCCTTACAGATGAAGACAAAGAAGGTGAGCAGAGTGAAAAGGCAAGAGAACTAAACACCTTCCAGGTTTCAGACTGAAAAAAAGGCCCAATTTAGACAGTGAGAGTCAGGCCCTGAGTTTAAGAGTTAATGGTTTATGGCAGTAAGGATCGTTTGGTAGTTCCCTTTTGGCTACTTAGCAAGACATAATCAATTTTCAAGTACAGCTTAATTTTATTCATTGCCTGAATGGTTTTTATTCAGCTTTAAATTTTCTGTCTGACATTAATCTTTTCTTAGACTTTCACTTTTCACAGGGTTTTTAAGAGGAGCTTTTTACTCTGTATTTCTTTACCTCTTAAAATTACCTTACAGGTAACAATTAAACTGCTGCTAAGCAGAATGGTGTCAGGTTTTACATGCTGTACTGGCAATAGAGCATCCCCAAATCCTTCACTGCAATTTACCTACCTTGAAAGCTATTGGCTTTTACTTACACCATACTCATAGCACACTGTCATAAACATGTTTAGCACTGACCTGCTGGCTCAATGAATCTGGTGTGTTGGAAGAAATTAGATTACCAGTTATAGAAGTACAAGGGATATTTGTTCAGCTTTACAAAGGCAAAAAAAAGCCAAATAAATTTGGTTTGTGAAGGCTATATATTGCCATCTGACAGACAGGATAGCTCTCTTCTCTAGAAAAACTCACATGATCCTTTAAGTGTTTTTAAAATACTGCAGCAGGTTTCCTTTCCTGGGAAGAAAGGAAAATTTCAGGGGAAAAAAAAAAAGAAAAAGGCTTCCCTGTGGAGTTGTGAAAAATGCACCATTAATGGTTTACATGTCCACACAAGTATAAGTGCTTGTACTTGAATATTCTGCATATCCTGAAAGTTTCACATCATAGATGTGAATAAATGAATAAATGTATTTTTATATGTAAACACATATATTTACATTATCTTTTCTTGTATCCTGTCTTAAATTTGTTTTTCTCCTTTAGAGTGATAAGATGAACACATATGATATTAAATTAGATACTGTTCAGCCTCCAAAACAAGACCAAAAACTCTTGCAATTCAAAACCAGTATCTGTGTCAATTAATCAAGGCAAAAGCTACTCCAAATTACTGCAGATCTCTTTATTTCCCCGAAATTCCATGAATTCCCTTCAGCATTAGTCCTCACAGTTTCAGGTTATACAAGGCCCTATTTTTGAAATATTGATTCTTTTTTAAGTGATCTCATTTTTGTCAGGAATGTGAGTTACCTGCATGAAAATGTGGTAAATAACTCGGCAGCCCTCACAGAAGAGCAGAGGACAGGGATGGTCATTGGCTAAAGCCAGTTTGGCACCTTGGAGGTTACTGGGCTGGTGATGGTGTTCCTGATGGAGTCATGAAAGGACTGACAAGGCTGGGACAAAAGAAAATCTCATAACATGAGGTTGCTTGCTGTCACCTCCCAGCTGGCTGAGGCTGGCAGGGCCTCAGGTGATTATTACTGAGCAATTTGAGTTGATTTGTTCTGGTTTAGAGTTTGCGGGTTTGGAAATAAAGCAAGCCCTGAGGAAGGGGATACAAAGAGAAGATCTATGGTTAGGGACTTGATTTTTCCTTGTACAGCTGGTGAGCCTGCACAGTGACTTACAATTAGCAATAAAGTCCAGACAGTCCTTTACAAATCAAGAGCTAGGTGGATCCTTTGCCATCAGAAGAACTCAATGCCTTTAAAGAAAAAACCTTTCAATGAATGCCTGTTGAAATTCAAATCTTAATTCATTCCAGCTACGCTTGGGCCTCTAATAGAGTCTCTTTCTGTGAACACTGAAGCAAGCAGTCATTGCTTGCAGAAATAAAATTTTAACTATATTTTAACAGATTCCATATTCATATCACATAAGGTATATTTTTTTCTATAGAGTGGGAAACTAATTTAAGTGGCAAGGAGTAGAAGGGGAAATGTTTCAGTAAAACCTTATCAGAGCCCTGCAAGCTCTGATAAGCACCCACCATTCCATTACTCATATGTAGGAGAAGCATGTGTGTAACCATCCTATGTGACATTAAGGAAACCAAATAAAGCTGTATAAATTACATATACCTTCTGAAATTCTCGCTGCAATTTTAAAAGTGACCCATAACTGTTTGCTTGTTTAGTTTCTGGTATTTTTTTTTTCCTTAAAAGAGGATTTCAAAATGATTGTGGATTTTTGAAACCTACTTCAATTAAAAGCCAGTGTTAACAAGCAGTTGTACACATACAAGAGCAAGATTGTCCAGGTGAGTGTAGAGGCCAGTAAAGACATTTCAAATTATTCCCTATGCAATGCAGATGTGGAATTAGCAGCCCCAAAGGTAACTTCACAAACCAGCAAGCAAAGTGGTGACACAACTGAATGGAGAAAATGTCACAGGAGACACCACAGCTCCAGCCTCATTTTTCCAAGGCAGATAAGACACATAACTGCTTCCTACAGAGTGATGCCTATTTCCTTTAGACATTCATCAGACACTGGTTCTTATTCTCAAAGGAAAAATCATAGAATAATAAAGAAAAGCAAAAAACTATAAGGCAGTAAACCTTTCTTTTATTCCTCTTCTTGCTAATGTGGCAGAGTAGGTGATCCAGACGTCCTGTGTACTGTGTGAATACTCACCCTGTGGACTGCTAAGTGTCTCACCCTCTTTTCCTCCTGTCCAGTACCACAGGCATTTCTGAGGCTGCCAGCAATGATTGCATCCAGCCACACAAGCTAGAGGAATAGTCTCCTGCTTTCTACCATTTTTGTCACAAAACATCACTGCTGAAGGAGCTCAGGGGTAGGGCACTGGATAGGTACTCTATTATCTTCTGATGATGTACTTCTAAAACCAAGACCTCCTTACCTCACCCGAGCATGTGCACACCTCAGGCTTGAACGGTCTGGTGAGGGAGATCCATCTCCTCCTTCTCACTGCTCCCATGCAGGAGGTGTCATCACATCACTGGAAAAGGCAATAATGCTTCAACATAACAGATCACACTGATGCCTTAAGTTTTAGCTTTCATGTTTTCCAGATTCTGTGCTGCCTAGGAGTGTAGTTCTGAGCCTCATATTAAGTGTTAGTCAGCTCTCTTCACAGGGTAGGGAGACAAAACAAATTCTTTTCCTGCTGAGGGCCAAGGACAACGAGTACACCTTTCAGGCCCAAAAAGCATAAACAACTGTGGACTGAAGAGAGAAAAAAAGAAGGATGAGACCTCACAATCCAAAGCTGTAATTGGACAATTAAACAAGAATATGCAAATAGACCAAAACTTATAAAAGTGTGAGACCTTGTGACCAGTTGTCCATTTTGTGACCATTTTGGGTCCACCTCGGGGGTAACTCTGGCCAGGCTCTTGTCCTGCCCAAGGTGTACCCTAAAGGCCTTTCAATAAATACCTACTTTATTCTCTAGCACTGCCCAGTGTGTCCCAGGCCAGCCTTCCCAAGGCATCAACACATCGGGTGTATGTGAAGGCTTCTGGGTTCTGGGTAAAGAACAAGGACTGTGCTGGCATAGTAAACTCTTTCTCAAGCAGAAAGAACTGCAGCTGGCTCCTCCACTGTCGTGCAGAAAGGAGCAGGAGAGGGCTGTGGTTTGACATATGTGCTCTGGGGCTTGAGTCTGAGAGTGTATGAGCACTTTCACAGCCTGCTAATTCACGTGGAAGCCAGCAATGCCTCGTACTCCACAGGACGCTCAGCCTTTTTTTACACTAATGTTAGTTTTTATGTTTGAACATAACATTTATGCCTGTGCACTCACAGAGGAGATTTTGAAGCCTGAAATTTTTTGACTGCAGATGAATTACTGTAATTACATCCCACTAGAGCAATGACAAAATACTTTCTTAGATAGGAAGAAAAAAGCTATAAAGAGAAAAGGTTTTTTTCTGTACCTGAAAATGAATCATACGTGTGAATAAATTCCCTGGATTCAGTCTAATTCTGAAATATCATGCGTGGGCAATATTCATGACTAGGAAAAAGACAATAAACAGGGAAGATACCCAGACAACCCTTCCTTTAACCAAGTAAATTGCTAGTCTGGAAACTTATTATTCCTAACTGGGGTGACCTCAACACAGCCATTAACCCTCTAGAAAATACAAGGGATGCTGCACCTCCTTACTGTGATTGCCTCTTTTAGTTAAACAGTGAAACTGAAATCACTTGCAAACTTTAATGGCAGCTAAAAGAAATACCTAGATGGTGGGATGCTGAGAGAAAATCATTCTTCTTATTTATTGTATTTTCATGGAGAAAAAAAGCTGTAGGATTTGAAAGCATATTTGCTGGGAAAATAATTTGCTAAAGATAGAAAACATGGTGGGGATTTTCAGCAAATTCCCTTGCTGATAAATGAACAGTAATGCTTAAGCCCTTCTAATGAAGATGAGTTTACCATGGAATAAAGTTGTCAATGATGAGCAGAAAATAGGGCATTTGTAAATACAATGTAACACAGAATGATAAAGCACATCCAATTTATGCAAAGATGTGCTTGCAGAGCATGATAAATAATATCTGCATAATCAATTACTGGAAGAAAGACAGACTGAATAAATTGTTTTCTGTCAATTTATGGAAAACAAGCATAGCACAAAAAAAAAGACAAATTGACATTAGTCTTTTAACTAGATTGACAAGCACTAAACTCAGACTTACTAATGATTCAAAGGACACAGTGTTTATAACTGTCTATTTTTATAGACATATTTATGTTTATAAATGTCTCTTTTCATGAGCCATAGAAAATTTGAATTAGGGCAAGCGCAAAATTCCTATTTTTTAAGGTAAAAGACAGGATACACAATTTAATAATATATATAACACATCCCCCCACCCTCTATATATTATATATACCCCCATATATTATATATGTTTTTTCCTTGTACATAAGAATTTTTGGTTGAATGACAACATGGATTGAGAGACATGGGAGAGAAAGCAAGAGAAAAATATATTTTAGGCTCATCAATAACTAATAATAATGGGATACTGTATGTATTTGAATTACCTCTAGTAGATAGACATTTAATGGCTGGATGCTACATCTACTGGTTTCAATGGAAAAGTTTTATCAAGCAGGGTGAGCTAGCCTTTAAAGAAATTCAGAAACCACTTTAAAACTAAGTTGGGAAAGTTGCAAAGTATATCATCATTCATGTACAGAGCCATTAACTTAATGGTGCTAAATATCTCTATGATTCATGTAATGGTTCTAGAAAGCTTCAGTAGCTGTTTAGGATATCAAGAACACAAAAAAAATGAGTGATAAGCCATTTAATATCCAGATATTAGCTTTGGAAGACAGCGTAATTGAACAAAAACAGTTCTATAATCCCTCATCCTTCCATCATTCAAAATAAAAATTAAAATGCAAATATTTGGGAGCTGACAGTACATATAACTTCTGCCTGCAAGAATATTCAAATGATTGCTATAATCTACATGAAACAATTCAATACCCAACTTGAAAAACATTTAGCAGTTTTCAACAGTCTATGCAGGATATCAAAATTCACATAACCACCAGAACCACTCTCCATGTAAAACATTCAATGATGCCTGTAGCACTACATGCTCTGTTAGTAAATAAACCACTGCTTTTATTTTGGTGCTGTTTCAGCCTTATCAAAACCTCTCTTTTTATTTATCCATGAAAAAGGTGCAGCCAACTTCCAGAAGGCTAAAGCTTGTTGTTTGTCCTATTAACATGACATAACCTTAATTCCTTCAGCTAAGCAGATAAAAAAAAGAAAATCAATAGTCAGCAGATATGATGTTGAATGGGAAGTTTGACTGTGAATGAAAAGAGAGAGTGTGAAATCCATCTCCTTAAAATTTGCTTCTGGCTCTGGGATTCAGCTAGGTGTTTGAACCTTCACAGATGGCAATATCTCTCCTTTGGGGAATACACTTCAAATTTCTGTGCACTTCTCTAAAATTGGCATGCTTCAAGCAATCATATCTTGATTTGCCATAATTTGATTAATGGAAATAATTAGTTGTTGGGGGTCTAACATCTCCCCAGAGGTTTCACTTCAGCCCATGAAGTCTTGAGACTCTGGTTACACTTCACTGCCTGAGTGCACAGAGAGTTCTTCCTGAAGCCTTTACAGCTGTCTCAGGACACCAAGGCTCCACTGCACAAAGATTCATGTGCTGAAATGTGGACCTCACAGAAAGGCTGATGCACTAAAACCCTAAAAAACAGTTGTAGCTCTCTCTTCCCAGCCCAGGCAGCAGTCACACACAAGAGGCAGGGCCAGGAGGGGCCCTTTGAGCACAGACCTCAAAGCGAGTGGAGAAAGCACCCAATGTTGGTAATATTTACAGGAAAGAGAGTTTCAGCTTCAGTGAACTGGACTCTCCCAAGTGCTGCAGTCTAATATGGCATCAAGGCTAGGAAAATGGAATGGCTTATGCAGAATGAGGAGATCGAGCCCTCAGAGAAACATTGGTGAAATTTTCAGGGAGAGTACCTGTTCTCAGCATTGTAAACACAGAGGGTTTGGTAATACTGCTGCAATGAACCTATACTTCAAATGGAAAACAAAGGCACGTGGATATTTCCAAGTGGAAAAGTTGCGTCATAAAATGTTGTTTTTTACAAGAAAAATACTACACAGATTTCCTGCCCTCTGACCCCATCCCCTTCCTGCTCAAAAAAGGTATCCAGGCAAAATGTTAAAAGAAATAGTCGAGATTGAGGGTTTAACAGAGCCATTTGCTCTGCCAGATTTTGAAAGAAAAAGGTGAGAATTAAGTTGTCATTAGCAACTAAATATATATTTACCAACATTGGTAGATGGGATTTTTTTTTTTTTTTCCTAGATAAGGTGCATTTTACAAATGCTAATAACTGCATGCTTACAGAAAATTGCACTAAGAGTACAACATGTGAGAAATGGAAATAGTTCTGACTTTAGGGCATTCAGCTGGGAAATACCATGTACATGCATTTTGCCAGTTCCTGTGAGCTTCCTTTTGAACAAATCAACCAGACAATCACTCAGAAGATGGAAAATTGGGAAAAAAGTGGGAGTTAGGGGATATATTTTTGATGTGGTAAAACACAGCAGTAGTGTTCTAATTAACTTTTTTTTGAAGCTAATAACAAAGCCTACCACTGGCACATTAAGCACAGGATATGTGAGGAAATAAATGAAAATAAGTGGAGAAGCTAAACATTGATTTCCTTTTATGTAATTCTGCTAATGATCAGTGTCTCGTGACGTGCTGCTCCTCTAAAAAGATGTGTGAGCCAATCATTCACAGCCCTGTGCTGCCATAAAGATGATCTGAAGCTGACTACCTTTGAAAACTCATGCAAGGAAATTTTAGAAGCATAAAAAAAGATTTAAAAAAAATCAAATCAGTGGATAGCATGAAATAGCCAGAATAGTATAGCTGTTAAATAACTTCATGTGCAAACATGATTTCTTGAGATCATGGGTATCTCCTAGTAGGAATTTTTGAAGTTTCTCCCAGGAAGAGGTGCAATCATCTTACAATACAGGTAGCAAAAAGCCTTGAAGTCTACCATCCACCTTTCAGCTGCAATGGCTGTAACGGTAATTAGCACTAGGCAAATTTTAGAGGTTTTAAGTTCCCTGTCCTACATGGAGGAGCAGTTTGGTAAGAAATGCTGAAATACACCCTTGAATGCCCTTCACCTGAGTTGCCTTGTGTGTTTCTTAGCAGCAGCCAAGGATCTGGGCCATTAAGTTCAAAGGACATAACCTGCCCAAACTTTAGCATTCCATTTAACATTAATTTATAGTTGAACTTTTATGGAACTACAAAAGCTTTAGTATCTTTATTAAAGCCACGTTTATTACCTAGTGAAACTACAGCAAGGAGATTCTGGGTTGAATATTTCAGTGATGTATTTTTTTTTTTTTTTAATTTTATTTTAAAACAAAAATCTTGGGGAAATTTATGAAGGCAAGGTCTTTGTGTCTGCTTCAAGAGACTACCCAAATAGTTTAAATAGAAAATGATGACTTTTGCAAGCCACTGAATGATGTCTGAGGTAAACTTCCACACAGGTTCTTTGTCAGAGTCTAAAATGAAGAGAACCTCTTTCATAGTTTGAGAAAGGGCTGTATAAATATTCCTCTCCTTACCTTGTCACCTATTTTACCATCTTCACTATTTTTCATGTTGACCTGCTCACACACACGATAACGAAGTCATTAGCTACATTTTCATTTACTTCTCATGCCTTAGGAGGTCACAGGTCTGGTCCATTAACACAAGGTTCTTCTCTCTGCTGCAATTTGCATGAAGAAACAAAGGTTTAATGTCAATATTTCAGCTAAGAAGATATGACAATTTTAAAAACAATTGTGAAAAAAATAACCTCTGACACATCAAAGCAGGGATGTTTTCTACAAGAGAAGAATCCATAATGCATGAAAAAACCTGAAGGGGTGCTAGGGATGTGGAGCCACAAAGATTCTGAAGCATTGCATGCTGCGTGACTGTAGGACGTGTTGTCTGACATGGGGGGCATTGTTATCAGCTATATAGTTTTTCCTCCCCTGACAACTTCTCTTTGTATAATAATTCATTTATTCATAATTTTTCTTTACTTTATTATCCTGAAAAGCAAATCATATGCATAATTTGAATTTTATAAACAAAACATTACAGTGCTCAAGAAATTTCACTTAGTACTTGTAGATACACTTTTTAACATACTGGAAAAAAAACAGGGTCTAGAATGTTTTGGTTGCCTGTAAAGCAGAACAGCACATGTTGTCTAGGAAAATGAAATCTGAAAGGGAATATTCCCCCACTTCCAGCAATAGAGAGAGAATGAAAAAAGGTATTAAGGCAGATAGAAGCCTCAAAAGCTATACACAAAACCAAATTTTATTTTCAAGACCATCATTTGAGACTAGATATAAGAAAGATTTTTTTTTTTTTTTTTTTTTTTAATGAGGGTGCTGAAACACTGGAACAGGTTGCCCAAAGAGGTGGTGGGTGGAAACATACAAAGCCCGGTTGGGTGGAGCTTTGAGCAACCAAGTTTAATGGAAGGTGTTCCTGCCCATGGCAGGGGGTTTGGACTAGACAACCTTTAAACATCTTTCAACCCGAACCATTCCATGATTCTATGACCTCCTCACTTTTCTGAGCGCAAGGAAATTTCTCCATAGGCTTAGGGAACTGAAGAAGGGACAAACTTATATGAGTAAGCTGAAGAACTCATAGCTGTTCCTAAAAATGTTGTATATAGACGGATGCTGCATGACCTCCATAGAGGAATCAGCCCACTTCTACATACAAAATCTCAGCAGAATTTATTAAGTGTAAAACTGATCTCTTTCTAAACAAGGGGCAGAGTGGGAAATGAAGACCTCTTTTTCTTCCCTCAAAACTGCTTTTGAAACATTCTGCTAGTCATGCAGGGTGTGAGAACTTCTGCGCAGAGCACTCCTAAGTGAGGCAGAAACATGACTGAGATGAATTATTTTAGAGAAGGAACCAGCCTTTTGCAGAAAATCTAGCACAGTGCTCGTGCCATCTAGTCACCAATGTTAAATTAATAATGCTCCCAGAAAGTTAAAAATGCCTTTTTTTCCCCTCACAGTTGCCACCCTCAACTATCTAGTTAGTGTAATTAGAGAAGCAATGGAGGTGTTGAAAAAATAATAGTTTTAAAATAGATAAAACAGACTGAAATGGGACAATTTGAACACACCTTGAGATTGCATCTGTGTGGCTAGACCCCCATACAGACTTTCTTATGGCTGTGTCCTTTTTAATACCCTTACAGGAAAACAAACTGGTTGGATCAGAATGGGTGCATATACTCACTGACCTTCCTACAGACCCCTCTTCAGTTTTCTTTCACCATTTTTTTCTGGGGAATTCTTGTTTGTGTAGCATCTGATGCTTCTCCCTGTCTCCCAATAACCACATCTATCATTGATCCTCCCTCCTACCCTACACCTCAGCCTTCTTTAGGTTCTGAAACTTCTGATTTCTCATAATGCCATGAGTAAAAACTTAACCTGCCCCATGAATTTTAATGATTGTTTAAAACTTTTTTTTTTTCTTTTAACTGCTAGCGCTTTCAGGATTTTTGCTGTTTGATGTTGAGAAGTATGGACATGTAAAGAAAAGATCAAAGTACACTTCTGGTTAATAAAACTCAGCAAAAATTACTGCTCAAAATGCTGGCAAAATTAGACTTCATCAAAGAATCATGGATGGTTGAGGATTGAGGGGAAACATTAAAAATCAGGGTGGAAATATTTTTTAACAAACAGAGGAAGGAAGAAAAATTTGATTTTAGAAGGACAGCAGGGAAAGATGTTGCACATCATCATCTAATTTCATATTTTCATTTTCACATTGATTAAGTATTGGAAAGCAGATTTGAAATTCCATAATTAATAATATTGGTAGTGATCAATGAGCATATTTTCTAAATGAAGGCAAAATATTTACATTTGATGTTATAATATTACATAGTTATATGTAATATTGTAACATATAAATCATAAAATACAGAAAAACTATAGTCTCCTTTTCAAGAACAACAAAAACTTTACAAAAAAACCCTACCATTAGGTACAAATATCTATTTAAAATACCTTATTTGTATTTTATTTAGAAAACTCTGCTGTGTAAGGTGTGATTCCTCCTATATATTTAAACAGCCATTTTTAATTTGCATGTGTTCTTGCCTCAAAACTAGATGAGTACTTGGGTTACTCTTCCAAGTTTTTCCTTACTTCAACAAATCCAGTCCTCTAAATATAATTAAAAATTTTGTCTGCCTCTGCAATAATACAGAATGCTACAAATAATTTCTGTCACCATTCCATGTGAGGAATTCAAATAGGACAAGGAGTTCAAGGTGAAAACACTGCTGATTTTATAAAATTGTTCTATCTCACTATTGACTGACTGTGCTTCCTCCAGGTCTTTGTGCAAACTGAACTCTACTTGGCTTGGCTGTCACTGGGTACCCGAGCAAGTGTTTCATTACGCTTCTCCCAAAAGATGTTAATTTTTTTTCTCTCAAAAGGAAGACACTGAAAAGTGGGATAGATTTCATCTGACAGGTGGGAGGTTTATTAAACTAGCCCCATAGGAAAAGTACAGAGATGTGGAACAGTGTGACCACGAAGTGTTATTTAAATTGTCCAGTGCAGTCAGACTACAGATTTTGCACACAAGCACAGGGTGATGACACTGAGCTTCCCCTGCAGAGTTATGGGACAAGGATTCAGTGGCATTGAGTGCCCAGGGGTCTTCATCTCTTCAGATGAGGAATGAGAAAGCCAGTGGCATTCACTCAGAGCGAGTGAAATTTAAACCCACACGCAATCTCAGCCCTGCCTCTCAAACTGCCTGTGCGCTCCAGCTGCTGTGCAGGAGCTGAACATAAAAACATGTCTTGTCCAGTGACAAATTCATTTTTTCTGGCCCGGCAAAAAGCAACCTTTCAGAGTCTAGAACATGCCAGAAAAAGAGTCCTTCCCTAAGAAAAGGACAGCTATGAGAACAAAGGAGGTGTAAGGTAACGCCACTACCTACTAGTTTGTCATGTTAAAAGGGGTTAATGTTCCCTAAATTGAAACAGTTGGTTTAGATGGGCAGTGGGAGAGGTGACTATTTTAAGTCTGTCACTGCATTTTGAACAGAGATTTCAATTGCTGTCACTCAATTAAATATAAAGATAGAATGATAAGAATGATAATTCTCCTTACCTCTTCCTGTGAATAGATTATGCAGGGGAATCACCCACTGTTCATGTGTGAATTTGTTGTTTTCAATAACTGAGATTTAATTAGTGAAAAAAAAAACAAAATCAAACAACAAAACAAACAAAAAAACCCCACCACCACCATAAGCAGACTCCCTAAAAATTCACAAAGTACCAACTCTCTTTCTGGGAGACATCACTGAGTTAAGGTCACCTTTCACTTTTGTTATCATTGTAATGGATTTAAAATATTTTCAGTAAAGTTTGCAGAGCTTCTTGGGATTTGGCTTTCCAGTCACAAGTTATGAAAACAAATTGCTTTCAAGCAATTGAATAACTTCCAATATCAGATTCTATGAGTAGAAATAAACAAACAGAGCTTTGTACAGATTCCTGGGGAAGAATCTTATTCAATGGATATTTGGCAATTTGGATTCCAATCCCCTTTTTTTCCTGCTTTGCTCTCAGAGGAAAAGCAGAGTATTTTTAACTAGTTACTCGCTAAAAATATTTTAGAAACTGTATTTTTGAATCTGATACCTTTTCAAGTAGCTAATGCAGATGTGTCCCATATCTCACCAAATATTTTTCATTAACCCTCTTCTATTTTCCTTTTCCTCCTTATAATTTAATTTATTTTTTTTCTTTAATTTACTCCATTTTGCTTCATTCTTTTCAGTTTTTTTCAATATACAGTGCATTTCTTCCATGTACTTTGCTTCTTTTTTGTCCCATTGTTTTCCTCCTTCCTTTTCCTCCACTATTTCTCTTGGAGGTGATACTTCTTTCACTCCATCAGTCTTTCAATTGACAGGCTGATGTGTTGATTTGAAAGGGTTCTCTGAAATAATTTCACTACTACAGGGATGTTCAGATGTACACAAGGCAGGCTCACTTTCAACCCATTACATTGTCATTGCAGCACTGAAGCTGCTGGGGTGCAGTGACAATGCTCCATTTTGCTTCTTCAGAGGTTGTAAGCTTGCCAGCCAGGCACAAATCATGAGTTTTTCCATGCCCATCAGAATTGTAGCGTGTTCTCTGCCCTGCTCAAACTAGGGTCTGCTGCCAGATTGCTTGAAAGGATATACAGGAAGGCACACAGCTGTGGCAGTTTCTAACTAAATGAATAATGCAACATCAACATCTGTAGGATTTTTGAAATGCTAAACACCCAGCTATGAAGCCTCTGACGAGGACACAGATGGTAATGGTGTTGTTGTTGCAGTGGTTCCACCAGAAATGGTCAGAGTTTCATAATCAGACTGGACTCTTAATGCCTGAAACAATCCTTTCCTTTAGCAGCACTGGCTCTCAGTGCTTCACAGAATGATAAATGCTCGCTTTGTGGGCTGCATTTAATCCATTTAATTCCAAGCTTTGTTAAGCTAAAGAAATCCAGTAATGAATATGGACATCTTCAAGCTTGCATCCAGATGCCAACACCAGTTGATAGTACCCAGCAGGTGAACTTAAACTGACGATCCAAGCTAAGGTGGAATAATTAAAATAAATTTTCCATTCAATACAAAAAGCATTACAAAGTCCTATGTTTACCTCAGGAAACCACAAACAAGTAAGGCAACTTTTCCTAAACGCAAAACAGTATTATTTCATGGGATAGTATGTATTTTCCTACTTTTTAAATCACATCAGTATGCGTTGCCTACTGAAAGAATAGAAAGAAATAAAACGTACCTCTGAATACAGGAAAATAAATCTGTTCATCACCCACTGTTCAAAGGAGATCACAATGTCTTATAATTTATTCTTTTTCTTACTTTTTTTTCCATCAATAAAAATTGTGTTTCAGAGACATTGAGGAAATAATAATAATAAAAATAATAATAATAATTTTTTTTTTAAAAAAAGCACTTTTCCTCAAATTAGAATCTGTCCCTGGATTCAGAAACAAGCTAAAAGAACTAACTGAAAAGTCAACCTAAAGTTAAGCAGTGCTGAGAGGCAGAGGAATTAAAAGGAGCTAATAAGGAAAGCCATGGCTGTATAAAACAAGCTTCTGAGAGAAGGCATGATGTCACCAATCAGCTCCTCTGGACAGTTGTAGTCTGAACTCCTGATCCCAGACATGACTTATCTTCTTAGCTGGGACAGGCTCTCCAGAAAGATGGAGGATTAGCTCTTTTATGTGTGGACACAGCTGAGACAAGTCTATTACAAATGTTGAAAACTGTACCCAAACCAAAGAATAATATTTGGAAAGCTTAAAATACAGGGGAAGAGCTCAAGATGCAAACCTAGAAATTCCAGGAAGCCTGTCCAGACAAGAAAGGAAAAGGATGCATTGCATTAACAAGGGTTCTTGATTAACCCTATACATAACTTTATAAATAAAAATAACCCTCTCTTCCCAGTTTGCTTTAAATTTAGGAGAAGATAAGAACTTTAGCAGAAGAAACCCAACAAAGAGCAGTTACCTTTCGTCTTTTAATGCTGGAAACAGGATATTCAGAGACAGCTGGTCACTTCTGCAGGGTTTGGAGTTCATAACCCATGGGCTCTTTAAGCAACCAGCATAATTTCTTGAGGAAGAGATGAAACATCCTTATTCCTGCAAATGCTCTGCAGCAAAATCTGAAAAGGATGAGGTCTTTCATCAGCTATATGGCTCCCCTCAGGATCTGCTTAGCAGCTTTGTGGTCTCACGTTTTTGTCATGCCCAAACTACTTGCCTTTTCCTCCACATCCTGGTAAGAAACAGAGTCATGGGCTTCTGCTGCTTGCTGACAGAGATGTCAAGAAAAGTAGATTTCTGTTTTCCTTTTGGGTACTGCTCTTTGAGCATAGCTCCTTCAAATCTTGGAGTCGTTGGCAGTAGCCTGGCCTGGCTCTGAGACTGGTGGTGCCAGCTAAGCAGAGCCTGCAGACATCTCTGCCTTTGGCCTTTCATCAGAGAAGGAATTTTGTTATACTAAAATCATATTTGGAAAATAAAAAAAGGAGAAAAAACTGCTATTAGAAACACTCGGTAGGGCGAGCAGGGGGAAGGGAAGGCTGAAAGAAAGCACTTGCTAAAGTCAACAAATCCTACAGGGCCCTGGAGTGGGGGACTGGGGGACTATCAAATGGGCAATAGTTCAGTGGTTGGATCTCCTCATAATATCACAAGAGGTGAAAAACTGTGCACAAAATCCTCAGCTAGAGTATCAGTGGGAAAAAGTCTCTATAAAAAAGAGCCTCTCAGATCATACTATTATTTTCCAGGGGGAGAAAAATGTGCACTGTTCCTCCCATAGGAGAAAGAGAAGCATTCACAGCCAAAGGAGAGGAAGGCTGTAAACTCTGGCGTTACAAAGGCTGTTGCAGCCAAGATTAAAACCCAGCAAGAGTTGTGCTTAAACAGAGAGACAAAGCTCAGGACCTCTGTTCTGCAAACTGAGTGACTTCTTCAACTAAAGTAGCAGATTGGAGCAAAACATCCAGATAGGGGTTGGAAATATACATGGAGTATGTGTGTGTAGCACTGGCCAAAAGAAAGAAAATAAGAAAAAAGGTTAAAAAAAAAAATAATAATCTCTAGGGTTCATGTTCCTACACAGAGAAAAATGTGTACAGCTTGATGCACAGAATATTAGCATTTTGCACATGCAAGAATCTGAGCTTCAAACCAAAACACAGAGGACCTCAGTAACTTGCCCAAGGTCAAAATCTAGAATCCATGTAAGGCTCTTTGATTGTGATTTGCTTTCTAATGTAGAGAAAACTCACATGCTGAGGGATGTGCAGGCATACAGGAGTTCCTTCTACCTAATTTTCTATTCATATAAAATGTAAAGAATCTGATCTGAGTAGGTATTTGCTCACATCACAAAGCTACCATGTATTTTGAAGTAGTCTGTTGGAGTCCGAAGGCTCTGTAGACGAAAGACCCAGATACCCAGAGCTGCAACAGAAGACATCTTACAAATCAGGATCCAAGGATATGCTGACAGATGCATTCAGGAACATGAGATAGTGTTTCCATGCTCTGTGAATAGCTCCAGTCCAGGCCATCTCCTCTTAATATTCATATGTGAGGCATCTGTAAAAAAGTTAATAATGGAATTATTACAATAATACAACCTCTGCTCTCTTGTGAAGTTTTCACAATTGGTAAGGATTCTCCTTTTTTGGTTGTGGGTTTTTTTTTTCCACCTTAGGAATATTCTTCATTTCACCATATCTCCTTCTGTTGCTAAATTTCTGAAAACCTCCTGATAGCTACTCAAGCACATTACTGTAACAGCTGTACAATCTGCTGTGATGCACTCAGGCCAGCAAGGGCCCTCACTGCTGCAAAGCCTCTGCAAACACCTGGGCCAAACCTAGAAAAGGCCTTAGAGACTCTTCTTTTAAGCTATACAGTTAATTCCAGTTGAACACTCACTGGAACAAGATTCCAAATTACACATACTGTGAAATACTTTGCTGATGCTGCTGAACCAGTGCCCCTTTGTAGCATGTGTCCTTAAACATGCAGAGTTCATACATGTTATCTGTCCCCTGAGAACATAAACCCACAGGATCCTGTCTCTGATTCCTCTGCCAGTGGAGCGAACTCTGCTTTCTGCTGCATATCTGCCACTCAAATTAATTAAATAATACTCTGGTGAGGAATACAAGCATTTTTCCATGACACCTTAATACTCAACTGTCTCGTAACGGTGGTGCTCTGACCAGTGCAGAGTGCCTTCATCTATATAGACACACTACCTACATTTCTCAGTGTATTTCTGTTTTCCATGAGAGAAGCATCACCCCAAATGAGCAAGCTGATCTATAGCAGGCACTGATACTACTGATTACCAATGCAAAGCCTCAGAACAAAGGATCTGTTTGGAAAGCTTATGATTTGTAGACTTAAGATCTTAGCAGTGTTTCAGTATGTTGAAGAACCTTACAGAGTGAGAACAAAATGTCTTATGAAAGTTTAAATTATGTAAAATACTGAGATGTATTATATGAGGCATTTTAAATAAGGGCAGAATAAAGGCTAAATACTTCTGAACTGTCTCAGAAAAATTAATCCTTCTAAATTCATGCACCATTACCAGACTCCGATATTAAAATGCCTCCTGCCTTTAGGCTGATGTGGTTATAATTATTCACTTGTTTAAATTCATATTTTATGTACTGTATGTATTTTTATGCAGCACCAATTGTGGTGGCATCCAACAATTAAAAAAAGGCATAAATTATTCTCTCATTTACAGGAGAAACATCTTCAATTAATGAACTAAAGGACCTTCTACAATTTTTAATTAAAGTTCTGAATAAGCCAATACGTATATAAATCTTAGGAAATGTGAACTTTCCAGGAGGATCTTTTTAACAACAGCTTGGGGGCCATTTTATCCCTGTTGTAAAAACAAGAGCCTCAGCTGTCTCCTTAACTACTCCTGGGTGCCCCAGGACCAGGCAATATCCTCCCAGCACCATTTGAGCAATAGTGAGTGTATTGACTTCTAGCCTTAGAAGAGTTATGCTCCATTTTTAGCACTCACTCCCTGAATGACCCTGGGAAAGAAAACTGTGCAGTTTCTTTGTCTCACAGAGGTGCCCCTGTGCTAAGTTGGGGAGTCAGGGGGAACGCTGTGTGGAAATTGTAATGTCTTTTCTATAAATGTTATTACAATCACCAGGCAGCACTTTCCTTGGCAGCGTTCATTCTATAACACAGTTCCTGATCTTGGATCCAAAGCTGATATTTTGGATATAGATCTACAGAACAAATGAGTATTTGGGGCAAAACCCCCAGGCTTCTTTCTGGGGTGGGATGACTCTAAGAGCACTCTTCATGGTAATTAAATTTTTGCAGTTCCTGAATAAGAAACAGGAATAGTGTGGTGACTATTGCCAAGTAACCGAAAATGTCACTACACCCAGCAGCCCAGCAGGCTTTTTCTTGTGGCCACTAACATGATGGCAGCTGAAAGGAAACTCTAGAATATATAAATCTCCCAAGGAGTCATGCTCCCAGGCTCAGCACAGAAGACACTCAAACAGGAACACATAATGAAAATGTTGAAGTGGAAACAAAAGAATTCAGAGCTCACGGCAAACATGCCCCAAAGGAGAGAGAAAAAAATTAGAAATAAAGATATATTCTATTTCTAATACATGTATGCTACAGAAAACTCTTTCTGTTTTTTAGACCCTATCAGCCCCAAGGCATCCTTCTGATAAGAATGTAAGAGATTGTGGCAAAGATCCAGCTCCCAAACTGTTGAGTGCTAAATGGACAAGCGATTGAAAGTTAAAAATCGACACTGCTTTTAACTTGGTACTGACCACCACTTTTCTGCCATTAAGTAAGCACCTGCTGTACAGAGCGAGACATCATCCTATGAATATTTGACTGATGAATATCAGAATTATCAATATTTAATGTGAATACTACTCCTGAGTATGTTGCACTGCATAAGCTGTATTACAGACTGAAGTCCAAAAACATATTCATAACTTAGTTACAGTGGAAATCTGAGCCCATAATAAAATAATGTGTAATATGGGGTATTAAGATTCAAATATACAGTAATAAAGGCATATGTATATAGTACTGATATTTTTGAAAAACGTGTTTTTTAAATCTCTTAGTGGACTTTGGCAACGCTGCTATCTTTCTTTAGATGTAGAATGGCATTTCTATAATTACCTTTCATAGGCTAGGACTATTCACATTGAAATGACTGAGAGCACTACTCATCAATATTCAGATCTGAAAGGCACATGAGGAGGTTATCTATATTAAACTCCTCCTCAAAGGATCGAAGACCACATTTAAAATTTTAGAAATACAGCTAACGTTTGCAAACCTAAATATAGGTTTATCCTATATATCATGAAA
The DNA here is from genome assembly GCA_013397395.1 of Sinosuthora webbiana. Classification (NCBI taxonomy): domain Eukaryota; kingdom Metazoa; phylum Chordata; class Aves; order Passeriformes; family Sylviidae; genus Sinosuthora; species Sinosuthora webbiana. The sequence continues at coordinate 93,795 of VXBN01002513.1, read as the reverse complement.
TATGTAGTCCCCATTCTAAATCATGAGTAGGAAGTCTAATCAAAGATTAACCATCTTTCTTGGGATAGCCAATTAGAATATTTTGAGCAATTAATTTGTACACTGCTTCTTGATTACCCCCTGCACAAATGCATATATGTGTACATTTCTATAGAGACAGTTTTTGTACATAAGGGAGAGGTGTATTCTTTTAATCATAACCATCCTAAAACTTGGGGGCAAAAATAAATTGCTCAGTAAAGAGCCAGGTATGTCTCTCTCCAATGAAATTCTGTATCTCTGCTTCATCAAAAATGAACCACTACGTGTAGGTAGAAGACTCCTGGAAATTAAATTAATTGTGCCATGCAGAGGAAATAAAACCGAGCAGTTCCATAGCACGACAAAGTTAAATGATGATAAAGGCAGATTTTTACAGTGCTTCCATCTGTCATATACTTGTCATATGTCCATTGTCATATACTTGCCATCCTGAATTATATGATACCCTATAAATCTGCTTTTTACTTTAAAAGTTACAGAATGTTCTTCTTAAACTGTCTCAAGCCAATATAGGGACATATGTATAAGTATTTGTACAACCAGTGCTAAAGACAAAGGTTACATTGGAAATTTAAGCACTGAGATACTGATTAATATCAGAAGTATTTCCATTTAGAATTCCTGGCTATATAACAGTGTTTAATTCCATTTTCACTTTATCTTCTAGACCCTCTTAAAACCTTACTCCCTGTTATCTTCAGCCCATTGTCCTGATAAACTAAGTTCCCTAGGTCCCAGACCTGGTTTATCTGATATAAGATACCCTGCCCAATTAGCTCTCATCTATTTTGCAGTAGGATTTATTAGCTGAAGCATAATGACACATGAATGCAATGCCTGGCCAACTTAGAAATGAGGCACAAAAACTTGTGTCTCACTCCAAAAGGTTGTATGGGCTCACACTTTCGGTTTCCCAAATTCTCTCCACGATGTTCTCTACTTTGGGTTCCCACTCCCCAGCTCTTGCACACATTTGAAACTCCATTATCTTTCATGGATTCTATCTTAATTTCATGCATAATAAACTAGATAGAGGGCTATAATTTAATTTCAATGGACAAGCAATCAGACAACAGATATCACTCCTGCAGTAAACTTCATTCTGAATTTCAGTGGGAGGGAACTTCCACAGGCCGATGTTAGGCATTGCTCTGGAAACTGGCTGGGGAAAAGCTACTCACACAGCAATGTGGTCACATTTCCCCCATGGAAGGAAAAAAATGGCGTATTATTAGTTAAAATAGGAACTTGGTATCTCCAGCAGCACAAGGCACAAGGAGTCCAAGGTAACACTTCCATCTCGGTCTCTCCTGTGCTAATACTATCAGGATTTCTAGATGGTTCTTTTTATGTTAAACGAAGCAGGCGCAGATGAAGTGCTTAATCTTATACCTGGGACCTGATCTTGTATAAAGCTGAAAATCCTAAACCAAAGCAGAGTGAAAGAGTTCAAAACCCATTGAAAGCTTCTACATAGTAGGCTTTTAATAACTCAAATTATTTCTGTTTGTTTGTTTCTATTCTGCAGGAGTCACTGCTTGAAAATGATGAAGGATATTAGAACTAGGTAGTTTTTTAAGGCTTTTCAAAAGGTGGTTTTCTTCACAGAAGTTACTAGCTAGAGTTTGGCTGAATATGTCAGGTTTATCAGATGTGTTACTAACTCCAGCAGGGAGGGTTAGATGCAAACCCTTATGAACAAGCCCTGTAGATACAAAGACAAGTTTCTGAGCTCTGAAATGTTGCATATCCTGTGTTTATCAAGTCTTAAATCCTTTTCTTTCCTGAAAACTCAGTGAACAGGTTCTAAATAAAGAAAACTACACCTTACTAGAGCATGGGCAAAGTTCCTCCCTCCTGACCGATGATTGTTCTCATGCAAGGCAAACACTATCTAGAGGCTAAAATTGCATTCCTGGACCACATATGGGAGGTATCCTTGAGTCTTAAAGAAGCCCTGCATGTTTTTGGAGGTATGATCTCTGCAATCAGTAGTATTGGTACTTTCATGCATCTTTAAGATTTCTGCCAGGAAAGGAAAACTTAAGATCACAGTTTGGGCTCCACAGTATGCCCAGGATTTTAGTATGAAAAACAGCAGCTGTTTTTTTTCCTATTATAACTTCCCAGTTGGCAGATTTTCTGCTTAGAGGACCTACAATCTGGGCTTATGCCAACAGAAGTAGAAAGAGTTGATTGCAGAATAAATTCCCCATCCTAGAGATAAAAAGTCTGTATTTTATCAGAAGGGATATTCACAGACAGGGGATGACAGAGACAAGTTCTCACACTTGGGTGCACTGACAACTCTTTTGGAGGAGTCCACCTGGCAAACTGTGGATGGTGCACACAGTCCCCAGCACCAACATCACCCTGAGGCTGCTCTCAGCTGCCTGAGCAGTAACTCTCCTAAGCTCTGGGCTCCTGCCCCAGTTCCTGTTGCTCTGGGCTCTCATCACTCTAAACCTAGTCCCTATATAAATCTTGAAAGCCTCCAAACACACACTCAGAGCTGCTCTTTGGTGACAGATTTTGATTTTTTGGGACATTTTCAGTCATAAAAACCCATTTTTCTAGCTCCTACAAGCTCTAACACTCATTAGACACATTTCCCATGGAAGCCTCTGGGATTCTTTTAGTATCCTTCATTGTGGTTCAAATCAGGACCCTGAAAAACTTATATTTCTAAAAATCACTGTTGTTTCCAGTGAGGACCTGGAGTTTTTTCTATATGAAGTATTCATAAGAAAATCTTGAACTGTATTTCTCAATGACTCAATAAATAACTCATGTCATGTTCGGTGCTTTTGGGTGGTAATTAAAGATTAAAGACATTCAACAAAATTGCCGTTGCTTAATTAAAACAAATAAAAATCTTTCCACATTAAAATATTTGCCTGTTGCCTCTCAGACTTTATTCTAGGTATATGATAGGATTTTTCCAGCTAATCTTACTTGAAGCAAGCGGGAAGCTCCTTTTTCCTGGATGAAAGCTTTAGAAAAAAACCATATCGTCCTCATCTTCACACTGTTAAGAATTTTATTGCATATTTATTCTTCAAACATGCGGTCCCATATGCATTATTTCATTTCATTAGAGATGATGGACAAATGGATACAGGCTATACTTTCATACTGCTTGCGTTTCTTTGTTGGAATTGTGGAGTTATAACCTGTTTATTATCCAATAGAGCATTACAGACTGCATCAGCCCCTCCAAGTGGCTTTCAGGTCCCTCTACTGCAGCTTCTTGGTCTGTAAAATACAGGTGTGTTTTACATTCTTAATACCTTCAAAACAGAAAAGGATCCTGTCATGACCCAGGTTCAAAGGAACTAAGTGATGTCCTCAAGACCCTCAAAGAGTGTGTTCCTGGGGACTGGAAGCTTAATCTAGACAACCTAACAGAAAAAAAAAAAAAAAAAAAAAAAAAAAAAAGTCATATTAACCTTACTTTATAAACTTAAAAGTCTATCCATTTGCTTTCTAATTTCTGGGTTTGGAGGTGTGGACACAAAAACAAATGGCAAGTTGTATTTAAAAGCACCTTCTCAAGTGAGTATTTGTATATCTTACTTATTTTCTGGATGAACAGTACTTAGGCCCATACTGAAGTAAGAAGCAGCAAGGGAAAATGACAATTTTATAGAAGAAAACTTTGTAAAATCACCTCGGTGAACAAAAGTATTTTCACAGAACAGATTGTTCCTAATGCGGATATCTTCACTAGTATGATTACATCATAAAATATTCCTCTAGCCTAGTTTTGTTTGAGCCAGCTCTAGCACTGGCATAAATAAAAATTCTGGCAATTATAAAAATTAAGTAAAATGCTTAATTCCACTCTCCTGAATCCAGCTCAGAGGCTTGTTCACTGTTTATCCTGTCCTTGATTTCACCATTACTTTTATTTTCACACTCAAAGAATTCAAATTACAAGTTAGCCTTTTCATTCTGAATAACCATGATCGAAAATTCAATAATATAATAAATTTTCAGGTATTAGGTGTATTTTAATTTCACCTAATGGAAGATGAAAGGATTATTAATACAAAATATTTTGGCTTACGCTAGAACACTGCTTTTAATTTTCCACTTTAAATGGTGGTATGTACATTTTCACTAACTAATCTTTGCTTTTTAGCATCTTCATTTCCTCATAGGCTTCAAAATTTTGATATCTTTAAAAGCCTTTGATCTGCCTTGCACCTTAAGATATTTAAAATCTTTTTGATTTGATATAATCATTCTTGTTGTGCTCTTTTGATGTCTTCATTGTATTCATTGCTTTGCTTTATCTATTTTTGCTTTCAAAGAGTCCTCTTTGTTCAGAGACAGATATTAATTTACCAATGCTATTTTCCAGGCATGATCAGCTACAAAAATATGCATTCTTTATTTTTAATTCGAGTGGCTTTTAGATTATGCCAATTCCTAACACTTACCTTCATTCTCTGACATCCACGATTGCTAAACACAATGAAAATGTATCCTCTTATATTTGGTGCTTCTCAAGACTGCTCTGACATCGATAAAGGTTAAATAAAGGATGGTCTGTTAGAGCAGTAGAGCAAGAACTTCTTGAAATATTAATAAAATATTTTGCTGCTTTTTTACACTGTGCTGTTGTCTGGTTGATATGCAGACACTTGAGCCTTTTATGTTTTGCCAGTTCTTTTTCTGCCTCTTAAAAATGAACTGAGAACCATGCAGTGAACTTCAGCTTTTTTAACAATGTGAGTGAAAGCAGTGCAGAGCACTGATGGCAACAAGCTGGCCACCTGACCTCTCTGCATACTGCAAACTGTGTGCTTAGACCAAAAAAATCAGTGGCGTGATACTTGTCTACCAGATTTTTAATTATAGGTGGTAGTACGATATAATCATACATTAGGCCAGCGTGTCATGAACCTCACGAAGGTGTATCAAGTTCTGAGGATGACCAGCACTTCTTCAGAATGGCTTAAAATAATTGCAAGAGGGCTGACCAGGTGTGCTTTGAAAGTCAATTATAGTTGATTTGGTTTTAATAATAATAATAATGATGATGATAATAATAAATATTCAATTTATTAATTTATTTTTTATTAATATTAATAATTTAATATCTAATAAATAATTGGTTTTAATAAATGAAAAAATAACGAACTATACAAAAATGAAAGGAAAAAGCTGAGCACAGTGCAAGGAAGCCCTTTTGACCTGCTAAGGCACCCCAAAATGCCCTGAGCACCTCTGTGCTCCTTCTCAATATACAACGATCAAGGAGGGATAATTTGGCTTGCTGCCCAATAGAAACTAGCTATACTCCAGAGAAGCAGCTAAAAAGTCCAACAGGTTTCTCTGTGCTGGCACTGAGCCAATTATGATGAGAGAAACACAGATTTCAGTCCATTTTCCTTTTAAGTTCAGAGGTAAACTGAAACTCTTCCTTATTTGGAAACATTTGCTTGGGTGTGGGAAATGCACTGCAACAGTGGGACACAGCCTTTTCGGAGCAGTGATTCCCTGACTTCCTGGTGTTCTGCAGGCTGTAACCATGTGAAATTTATTAGAGAACATTTCTAGGATGCTCATTTCAAGTCTCCTGTGTGTATGATAGAAACTTCTTACCGGACACTTGGCGCGTTCAATTAGAGGAAGCATCCCCCGAGTGCCCAGCACGCTGCAATAAAGAATATCTGCTTTCTGCTACTCTAAAACTGTGTTAGAAAGTTTCTATCTGACCAATTTTGGTATCAACATCCACCTGTGGCTCTAGGGTTTATCTAGAGGAAAGAAATCCCAGCTCGTTCGCTCTTATAGCATTATAACCTATTGTTATGAGCAGACCAAAACGGATTTAGGACAACACAGAATCTGTTCTCATGCACTGGTCATAATACACCAGAACTATTTTCATTCTTGCTGAAAATCCTGTAACAGAAGCAGCCATATCAGTTCTAGGGACTTGATTATTAAGTGCCTCCTTGTAGTTGATCAGAGCTCCTAGAATCAAGTGACTGGATAAGAATTTCAGCTTTCATGTGAAAGAAATTGAAGGGTTTTATCCCCCATGACTGTCAACAACAGCTAGCAAATAAAACACCCTAACCTCATCAATGGAGACTCGAATAAGACATAATTAATCATTTTATACGAGTCCATTTTCAAGAACATTGCACTTTTGGGGGACACTGAAGAAGTGATTTATGGCAATAAAATCTGCCAGGACACCGCAACCCCTGCATTTTCACCTCATTTTTGAAGTGATGCTGCAAGTCAAGATCAATGCGTATTCCCCATGTTTTACAGTGCAGAAGTTCAGTTTCCAGTACCTGTCATTCATAATTCCCCAATGGATCACAGCACAACACAGAAACTTTGCTTTCCCCAGGCAAAGCCATAATTTGCATGAGAAGGGTCACACGCAGATTTTATCCCTCCAAAAGAGAGAAGACATTTCTTTTGTGACAATAAATAAATTAAATAAATGAAAATTGAGGGCTATCTTAAGTAAAGTATTTGTGCACCTTTTGGTCATGTAACCCCTCCCTCATATCTTGTTCAATATTAGTTTTATCATAAAAGAAATAATATAAAGAGCATTAGAATACTGTCCCTTGCTAACAGTAAATAAAATTGCTTTGACAGTATTGTTATGTGCTTCCTTTACATACAAAAACTAATCTTCACATCCTATATGTCAGCCAACCAACCCTCTTTTTTAACTTCAAGGTCACTATTCCCATTTCAGAAGTACTGTCTGTGAAATAAAGAATATGGTGGAAGTTGGGCTGTACTTTCAGAGCAGTGTGCAAAATGGAGGCTTTCAGGGTTTAATTATTTGTGTGGCTGTATCTCTGCATTATCTTCTTAAAAATTATTGAGAAAGGTTAACTACTGCATTAGCTCTGATTTTTAGGACAATGTCATTTTGGGAAGCTGAATAGAGGGGAGTAACGTCAGGATGAAATTACCAACAAAGAAATTGTCCTTTCACTGAAGTAAGCCCCACAGACATTGTAATGTAATTTCTTGTTAATGAAAGCATTAATAGAACTTTATCACAGAGGAACCCTCTGAATTTTAAACTATCATAGATCGTTGTTCAAACAGGGTATGACAAAACCATTTTATATTGATTATATATTTCATTTGCACAGCTGGATGCACTAATGAAAGATTCTGAGTATATTTCCCAGTAACTCAAAAACAGTAATTAAAATAATTAAAATTCTTCCCACAGCATAAAAATTCGACAAGTGTAACGTCATTTGCAGATCCATCATGAAGACCTCGGTGATGTAGTGGGGGTTTTACATGGACGTGTCTGCTGAAATCAAAGCGTTGAGGCAGTGAAAATATATACAGTGAGAATATTCTTTACCTCCCTTCTTGCTCACATACCCAAGAGCTGAGCATGAAAGATGACCTAAAGGGGTTTCTATTTTTCTATTAGTCCTCCTCCATTGCTGTTAAGCAAAGAGCAGCCCAGGCTCACACTGCAAGGCAGTCCCCAGCTCCATGCATTCATCTCAGCACTACCAAGGGGATTCCCTTCTGCAGTCCTGAAGTTTATACAGGTTCCAGTTTGCATAGAAACATCAGAAATTTATTATAAGTGCCTATAACCATATATGGCATGCAGATGGAAAATACTGTATGGTGATTCTTCATTAGCAGCACCAGCCAGCAGCTCTGCTGCTCTGTCCCCATCCCTCAGACGCAGGGAGAGGGCAGCTGGAGACCACATCATATGACTCAGCAGGTCCCATCTGGCCCTTGGGCTGCACATTACATGCCCCCACTCCACTGTTTGATGTGCTGAACAATCTCTGATTTCCTGCTGGGGATGTAAACTGATAATGAGATTGCTTTGGTGCTCTAAATCTCAGCGGCATTTTCACAAAGGCTATTTTCTGGCTTTTGCAGTTGCCTGAAAGGGAAAGGGATATAAACACTAGAGGTGAAAACAGAATTGCTGTGTAAGTTACAAGACAAACACAAGCTGCTGATTCAAGAGACAGTGTAAACCGGTTATAGCCAGATAACAATTTTGTTCTCTTCTGATACATGCCATGTCTAGTATTTATTTAAAATACTGTTCAGGTGGACAGGCTTAAAGTGGTATCATATTTTCACCAGAGACTTGAGAACAGCAGATAAACACCACAAATGCCTTGCAAACATTCAAACAGCACACTGCACCATGTGATCTTTTTGTGCACACAATATGCCAAGAGATCTGCTTTACACCAGCCACAAAACCAATGATCTGTTAAATGCACCATCAAGCAATCCACCACCACCTCTGTTTTCAGATGTTATGACAGTCCATACTTGCTTCTCTAATTCTCACCCAACACTTGGGCTATAGCATAATTTCTAGTTGTCAGGCATCGTGCAATTCTGTATTAAATTTTGCCAAAGTGTATCTTGAGAAACTACAAATAGCAGGGGCCAGATTTTAGTAAGTGTCTCTGTTACCATCACTTCAGCAACACCATTCCTGTTGCCATAATCACAGGGGGTCTTTAACATGCCTTCAGGGACACAGAGTTAAAGCCAAGAAAAATGTCACAATTATTAACTGATTACAAAGAAAGAAAAGTAAGGAAGCTGTTGTAGCATTGCTAGAAAAGTACTCTCTTAAATAGAGCATTAAAAGGTTGTTATATTTCTCTCTTCAGTACCAAGTAGTGGTGACATCTGTATTTGTAGTGGGGTTAAATGACAAGACGATGACCTTTATTAAAATTTGTGGGTGAGGATTCTCTTACAATATCCAAGAACTCCCAAGACTTTTAGCAGCTGCTGTGCACGCCCTACACATGCATCTCCTTCCCCATGTCACACCCATGACATGTGGGGGGAAGTCACGGCCCCGTTCCTTAAGCTGTATGTGCATCCCTCTCCAGTGACATCCAGCAAGGCTCTGGCACTTTATCCTCTTCACTTCTTATGTCCCAAGCTGTACACCATCTTTGCCAGATATATCCAGCTGAGCTTGACCACCTAATGACAAACACACCCAGCACTTGTCAGGCTTTGACTGGCAGTAATGAGGGTAATCTTTTTCTCTAGAAGCCCTTAATAAACACAAGCCACAAACAAAAATCCAGGAAAATTAAATTAAGCTGCTTTGTGAGCTCAGTGGGTGCAGCTACATCATTAATTTGGTTTATTGTATGGTTTCTTTTGAGAGGGAGGCTGCCTCATGTCCATACTTGGTGTCCCCTGATATTCCTTAGCCAGAGAGCTATCATTCCAAGCCCTTTCCTTCCTGGTGGAAACAAAAAACATGGAGCACCCATGTCTTTCTCCAAGGATGCCCAATAAATATCAGGAAGAAAACCAGTGCAGCTTGGATGCAGATTTAAGGTACATAACTACTAAAATAAAATTTAAGCCCACAACTCTTAGTACAGCTGATGGGCACACTGAGCAAATTCCTCTTCCCCCCATTCCTTACAGAATGAATTAAATTACTCCAGAAAACTGTATTGAAGTGGGAGAACAAAGTAGAACTAAGAAGTTAAACACAGTAATAGTTTTTTTCTCATCTTTGTTGATAGTTCTATAAAGAACAAAACTAATAGTCATGTCATGAAATGGGGAGCAGGATGTAGCTCAGGGAGAAGGAATACAGTCACCTGAGTGAATCAACCAAATGTGCCTCAGGTTGAGTGGCTGCCCTAATCCAATGCAAAAGCACACAGCCCTTTGGGGAGGAAATACTGAAAAATGGAGCTCTCTGAGCACCCTTACAATTTAATTTTCACTGATTTCTGAGTGGTGTCTAAACCTAATATTTATTACTTTACTCTAGGAATTGAATTTGGCCCTGTTACTAGTAACCAAATCAATCCATTTTTCTTAACACGAAGCATAATAATAGTTTAAAGTCTTTCACTGTTTCCTTGACAAAGCAACTGTTGAGAGCACTCACTGACTTCCAGACTCCTCTTGGAATATCAACCTGCAAATTTTGGATATAAAACCACGAGGCTTCATTGCCTATCCAACCAGGTAGCAAGGCTATCCAGTATTCTGTCCACTGCCCCTCTTTATTTACTTCCCCTTCTCTGCATGCACATCACTAGTGTACTCCTTCCCTCTGAACTACCATACGGCTGGAGAACTCCAGGAGGAGCCACTCCTTTCTTTTCATCTTCCCGTTGCACCTAGGGGTGCCACCATGTGCAGAATGGCATTTGCACTGAGGGGTGTGCAAAGTTCAGAAAGCTGAAGAGACCCCAAGGGGAAACAAACTGTGGAAACCTGTAGTCTGGAAAATTTCCTGGGAGACATGATCTGTGGATTAGAGCAAATTGTTCCAAATCTTGCACTCAAGTAATCAATCTGGACTTCTTTCTCAGCTTGCAAATAAAAAACCCTTATGAAATTTTATGTGTCTATACCAATCATGATTTCAAGGTCCTCTCACATATGAAAAGAATTTAGAAAATTAGAGGAAAATTAAATACGCAGCTGTATTTTTATGTAAATAAATATAGAATTTTATAGAAACACAAGAATTTTCCATACCTTAGATTCAATCTTCTGTGTCAGAAGGTGAAAAGATTATCTAGGACTTCTCTCCTAGCAACAGGTGTTAATTATTCCAAAATTTATAGTGATGAAAACATTTGTGACTACCTCTAAACTTCAGTAAAAGTATAGGCAAGTTTTAATTAAATTTGTAATGAAAATATCACCATAATGAGCACATACATTAAAAATATATGTTACAGAATACAGAAATTTCTGACCTACAGGAATTTAGATAAATATAAATAGTGGAAGTAGAGTAACCTCTTAAATCATTAACCAGTTATCTACCACTAGTTTTGGTTAACTCTGTTTTGCAACTTTCACGCAATAAAATTCTTGGGAAGACTGTCCCAGATTAAACAGAATTTGCAAAAGAAGGACTCAAAAGGGAAAAAAAAAAAAAAGCAGGAAAATTACCTTAGGAGCAAGTAGAAAGAAAATGGAGTCCATGTGAATTTCCATGCAAGGAAAGACTCGGAGAATTACACTGGTTTAGAAGTTACAGTAAGGTACTGTAAAATCATAGACAAGAGTGAACTTATTGCAGGTCCTGAAGGAGAGCCAATATTGTAAAATACAGTGCAAGAGAAAAGGAATTTCTGCACCATCTGGAAAGGACAAATGTTGCTCCCAGCCCCTGTGAGCACTGGTTACCTGACTGATCTGTATCCATGCTTCCTTGTTGCCTAAATAAGTTTGGCATAATGGGCAGCACCCTTCCGTCAGTCACACAGACCAGGAGATTTTGGAGAGAGGAAGTATTTTTCATCCATTTTGCACTGTGTGTGAAAGAGAAGGACAGTGATCCGGCATTTATTTCAATTCCTCACATCACAGATCATATACAAAAATATAATTCATCAACGTCGTTCTACAAAAGGCAAGGTATTTTAGCAGAAAATGCTGTTCTATCTGATTACAGTACTGGTTTAATTAATGTAATATGTAGACAGGACAGTATCAGGATAAGTAAACAAGCTGCTGTACTTAACAAGACTGTGTTTTGAAAGTGAAATATGCTTCTAGTGTGCTAATGATTTTTGTTATTCTAAGAATAATGATGACATGTTCAAAAGTATTTCTCTGTGTTCAGTTTTGCTTTGCCTTCTTTATATAATTATCCTTACAAGTTCATCTAAGTTATTATTTAAGTAATTACATGGAGCACACCTTTCTGGAAGAAATCTAGGGCTGCATAGATCAAATTAGATCTCAGCTGCATACATCATCCAGGAAATTTCAGCATTTGCGCAGCACATTTATTCAGGTGGAATTTAATTAAACTGAACAAATTAAAGCTGACTACTGACTCGTTTCAGAGCATTGGAGCAGAGACATAGACAGTGACACTGGAAAAAATTTGCAACCATCTAGGACATTGTCATCTCTCAGTAGCCCTCAATTAGCCATTAATAATTTTGTGAAATTTAAATTTGATTTGCACTGTGCAAAAACCAATTTGAGAAGAGAGACCTGTTAAGCTCTGCATTTCAAGTCTCTCAAAATGTGCAAACACTTAAGTACACACTTTTTGAGCCCTACAAGAAAATTGTAAGCACAATGGCTACTGTGTACATGTATACCGAATCCAAACTCCCTTGATGCAATTTCAGGCCATTATGTCTTTGTATGCCCATGGACATCAAAACTAATTGATTCCTTTAAACCTTAAAACAATCTTTGTATTATAAAAACTGTCACTGTGCCTCTCTTTTATTTTCCTTGAGAAAAAACAACCCTGCTTCCAGAAGTCTTTTCTCTCAGGTAGTGCACCTCCTTGTTCTTCCCTCTGGAGCTGCTTAGCTCTGCCCCAGGCCTGATTTTAGAAGCTGTGCAATTTCCAGAGTGGCTCACAAATGCAAAAGAATTGTCTTACAGTTCTGAATGGCCAGAAGCCTTTCCTCATAAAAATGAAGGTCAAAAGAGCTTAGGCTCTGGCCTATGACAGGGTATCACCAAAATGCAGAAACTGCATTAATGCTGTAGTAACTGAAGAGTAGAAATAGCTTAAATATTCCACATCTTTCCTAGAGAAATAAATTATACAAAATAGCCTTGATATGTTCCCATAGGTTTAAACATTTAAGCATATTCAAAACAAAATCTGTCTCAAAAATACACATTTTGAAAGCAGAGAGAAAACATAAATCACTGTGACTGCTAAAACAAGTGAAAAATAATGGATGAAACTAAAAATAAGTATCAAATAGCACAGAAAATTTCAGCAGAGTAAAATGATGCTCAGTAAATCTTCACAACATTTAAATAGCTGAGGATGATTTTCCCTTTACCGAAAAAAAACTCAAAAAAAAAAACAACCAGCCCTCTATGGAAAAAATTGCAGGAAGAAAAACTGGTAAGCAAATTTATAAGCAAAATCACAGCAGAAAGAAAGACTTAGAGTTGGCATCATCAAAACCATATGAAAAAGAAATGTTCTGATCTGCTTCTGAAGATCAGGAGCACTTAACTAAGGCAGATAACAAACAGACAACTCCCAATGTTAAATTTTCCTACATCCCAACAGAGCCATCTTCTGTGTGGTTTCATCATCTCATGTGCAAAACCACGGAGGCTGTTCGTAAAAATACACAGGAAAAGCACAGACATCCTTTATTTTACGTGGTGGAGGCCTGTGGAACTGCTCTGTGTGCTTGGAAAGTTGGTGCTCAACCTGGAGAAGAGAAAGCTCTTCTATAAGGAGACCTTCTTGCAGCCTTTCAGTACTCAGGGGGGGCTTATAAGAAAGCTAGGGGGAGACTTTTTAACAGGGCTTGCTCTGACAGGACAAGGAGAAATGGTTTTAAGCTCAAAGCAGATGGATTCAGACTAGAGGTCAGACAAAATTTTTCATTATGAGGGTGGTAAAACAGTGGCAACTCCTCGTTCCCAGAGAGCTGGTGGATGCTCCATCCCTGGAAACATTTGAAGCCAAGTTGGATGGGGTTCTGAGCAACCTGTTCCAGTGGAAGATTACCCTGCTCATTGCAGAAGGGTTGGACTAGATGGCCTTTGAAGGTCTCTTCCAACCTAAACCATTCTGTGATTCTATTTCTAGTCCTATACTTCACGAAGCCAAAAAATACTCATTACATGAAAGAGAGCCTAGGGCTATCCAGACAAACTGTAAACCAAATTCTTTCATTTCAGTTGTAATTTAATTGTGTAAAAACCAAATAAAGACAGAGTTGAAGAGGTGGGCAATGTGCAAAATTTTCCATGTATCTTGCTGACTGGAAGGTAATAGAGCTATCACTTTCTTCTGCATGAATATTATTTGTTACCACCTTAGTTCTATTAGATTTATGAACTGTTCATAAGCAAAGTATCATTTTCTTTAATGCATTTGCTATGTGTAAGGTCTTCTGGAACAGTTTGGAAAACTCATTTTCAGGCTATTTTTGTTGAAATGTTTGGTTTATGTGTTCTCAGATTTGATAGTGGGTGCTTACTGGACTGTTTCAATTATTATATTGGCTGACAATCTTTCTGCAAATAATAACAAATCCTCCTCCCATCACACCCCCTCACTGTCATGTCCAGGAGTAATTCTTGGAGGCATAATTGCTCCATTTCAAACAATTAAAACATCTGAGCCTCATGAACATTTGTACACTTCACCAGAAGATGTTAGGGGATTCTTGACACGTGATTAGTAGCTCACTATGGAGCACAGCTCTTCCAGATTTGACCCCTGTCCTCAGAAATGAACTTGTACTTACGAATTTGATTTAAAACCTTTGCTTATTTTTGAACCAACTATGGAAACTAGCTTGAAAACTATTTTTACTGCTGTATCAAAGTACAAAAAAACAGTCAGGGCAGATGCAGATGCTACGGGCATGATGTTTGGCTGGGATAAATCAACAGATTTCACACAAAGCTGGACTCTGACAACTGTAGTGATTTGGCCAAAGTTATTGATCAGGCAGTTAATAGATCTGAAACTTAAGAATTAAGCAGGGTCTCCACCACTTTGCTTTTAAAATTAACAGCATAAAGGCATACAAAAACAAGGCTACAATTTTCTCAGACTATCACTAAGCTGAAAAAGGGGCAGAATGATACCTATGCATAGACATAAGAAGGAGAATAGGCTGGATCACTAGATTTGCTAACTGGGTCAGACCTTGAGAGCAGAAGAATACTTTGTAAATGAAACATACACATCAAATTATTTACCAAGAGAAGAGCACATTAAGGCCATGAATAAACCTAGAAGAGATTTAAGAGTTAAAACATTGAAAAATGGTCATCTCTAAAGACTGCAGAGATTATGGAAACACAAGCTGTGCAAAAGCTACTAATTTAAACTACTGAGCCCCTTCCTACATTCTAGAAATGCCCCTTTTCAACTGTGTATTCTCCCCTAGAAAACACTATAATTTATTATATAGGGGAAAGTGCACTTATTTAACATTAAATAACGTAAAAATAATAAAATTCTAAATTTACATGTCACTACACAACTTTTTTTGCTTAAATGCTTAAAATTTAAAGTCCTAATTTTACAAACATTTCGCAGAGCTTGTTACCAGGTACCTTACAGCACAGTTAACTGAGCTACACAGAATAAATTACGCCTGCATGTAAGTATTTGCAAAATTATCCCTAAAAGAGACAATATGATAGGTTTGGAATTCAGTGTTAAATTTCACCTAATCAGATGCTGAAAAAGTATTGCAATTCATATTTCCGGGTATTGAAGGAGTAGAGGATATTGTTTAAGATAAATTATATTCAACATATAAAAATAAAATATTAACTTGAGTTATTTAGAACAGTACAAGTAACTGACTGTAAAAATACCAATCAAGGTAAGCATTCAGGATTCAAACCCCGAAGAATTTAAATGGAAGGATATGAACATTATTTTGATAAAGGTTTTGTTATTTTGGCTGTTGAAGATATCTACCATGTTCCCCACTACATGCTATGTCTACAACTCAGCACCAAGAAAGATTTTACTGAGGTTGTTTTTCCCAGTATCAACTCCACTTATAATTCTAAGGGAAAGAGCGCAGTCACAGGTGTCTAACTGTCTAGGTTTTCCATGGGTCAGATAAGGATTTTTTCCTTGTATCATGCACATTCTTGAAAGACAAACAGATTTGTTAAAATGTCCTTACAAGGTGATACAGTTTAGTATTTAGTCAGTTATTCCCCAAATGACATCACTAACACAGTGACTGGTAATCCTTTCATTTCTATGGTCATTGAGTAATTCAAATTTATCTACATATTTTTCAAAATCTACTACCATCTACATAGGGGTTTTTGGAAGACAATACTTTTTTCAGTATATTATCTTGGAAAAATTGATACAGCCAACCTATTATATTCCCTGTGTTTTGAGGTACAGCATTTACAGATGCAGCAAGGAAATCATTTCTCCACTCAGTGTTTCTTTAAAAGCCTATTTTTTTTCCTGTTGAAAAACTATGTGTGGTTATTTCCCTTCCCAATGTAACAGTCTTGTCTTCTTCCCTGCAACAGTAGAAAGAAAAAAATAAGTAAAGTGTAACTGTAATTCCACAAAAACTATCTGACAAGACCCTCTAAGAGGCCAGATGCTTCTAAAATTTCTGAGAATTAGATTTCAAGTTCATGGTTTTCTCCTAATGCTAGTAAAAGATGTAGCTTTGAGAGCCTGCAAAGCTCAAATCTTTTCTCATTACTTCTGTAGAACAAACGTAGCTGCAGTGCAAGACCTTCCAACTTTACAGACAAACACCTCATCCTTTTTCAAAGGATCAGTTCTACAGGAGTGAAGAAGTAGTAAATTGTGGCATTATCTCCAGGATGACCCTGCCAAGCTGCAGTGCTAAGTGGCATTCTCTTGGCTAGCTAGAGAATCAACACATTGGTCTGGAGAGACAGAATGCACACCTCAACATCTTCAGGAGCTGGAAAAATGGTTAAGGGACACTGTAGAGATTATTTCACCTTGAAATAGGTCTGCCTTAGATCTTATTTTTCCAACTCTTTGCAGACTCAATGGGAAAAAAAAAAAGACACCTACTGAAAAGGAAAATTGATTATATTGAATTTTCAACACTGAGCAGCTATTCCCAGCTGCTGAGAACTCCAGAAGTTGATGTAGTTGCATGCAAGAGAGACAAATACATTGGCAGCTCCTTGTCAGGTGGCAGCAAAGCTTCTGCCCCTTCATATCTGTATTTTGGAGGTAGGAGAGAGATTGACAAGGTCCCCTGGAAAATAGTAACTAATAAATTATCAATGTAAGTCTGCTTTAGCAATGCCTTCTTGCTGCTGGTGCTGTCAACAGCTATGAGGAGTGCAAATTTCTTTTCTCTAAATATGCTGTTGATGGGTAAGTTAGCCATAAATGATCAATACAACTTTTAAGTTGCTTTAGCAGTGACAGAAAGTTGTTTTATTTTTAGTTTCTAGTGAGGAGAAAAATCCCTATCTATAGATTCTGAGTCTTGTTAATAAAAATGGCTACCATTTTTATTAACAGCAACTCTAGAATAGGAAATATGGCTGAACATTTTCTTCACCAATTATTGCTTTATCTCATAATATTACCAGGTTAAAAGGTGGAACATCATTTACATTAAAAAGAAGCTGCTTTGCATTTATTTCATTGACATGTCAGTCACTGATTCTTTTTGTGACCCCAGAAAATTAATAAACTCTCTGTTTAACTCAGTGTCTCTGTTGTGAAATGAGTCCTTAACAACATTTAGGTTTTGGTTATTGTAGGACTCTTTGAAAAGGGGGCTGGAAACTGGTTTGTTTTAATCAAATAAATATGATAGGCTGGTATTTTTATACATTTAAATGCATAACAATTCTCATTGCTCTTTACAAGGAAACAAGGGGAAAAAAAGGCTTCTAATGTTCAGTCCTTTCAAAAGTATACTCAGCAGTGTCCATGACGTATTTAATTGAATAAATCACCAAACAGAAATAAATACAAAAAGTACATAATTCCAGTAGAAATATTTCATTGTGTGTTTTTCCATTTTTCAGGTAAACCTCTGAATTTATTCACCCTCTGTTAATCATAACTCCTCTGTTTATCCAGTCCTTTACATTTTCAGACTTAGCAACTTTTTCACTGTGGGTGCAAGCTGTGATGAGATACCAGGTTACCAGGTTTGTTTGTTTTAATTTCCTGGCTCACAAAGCAAAATTTCATTGGCCTTGCTATGTAACATTTGGGAAGAGAAAAAAAGAAGAAAAGGAAACAAAAGAGCATTTACTTGTAATGTGAAACTTGTAGCCTGCAATCTTTGGTTATACTGATCTGAGCCCAAGCCTACGCTGTAGGGGGGATCTGAAGTCCTGGTCCATAATCAAACATTCCTCATTTATTTCTAAAGGAATGGACAGTATAAAACAGGAAAAAGAGTCTAAAACTTTTCTATGCATGGATACAGACTGGGTTGCATTTATTGCCTGGAGTTAGGTAGCTCAAAGCTCACAGACATATGTGCTGTGGCAAACATTTTCCTGCTCTCTGATCCAAAAGAATTTGAAACATAATAAATGTAACTTAATTAAATGTTCACAAGATCTGTTTCCTCTTGTCCCCTTGAAAGGTTTCTAGCCCTCTGACTTAGATCCTTGGAAATCACAAACAATCTGTTCCTTTTCAGGCAGTGGGGTAATACCACTGAAACAAAATATTCAAACAAGGGAAAAGTGCACAATCTAAATAATAGGAAAAGGTCTGTTAAAGTGGGGGTTTTTTTATTCCTTTGCCCTAGTGAACCTACAAAGAAAGCCCTATAAATTGCATTGCAAACCCCAGCTCTTTGTCTGATATTCACCTCTTTCAGATATGCCAGGGCAAGGATTTCAAGGGATACAACTAAGCAGGAGCAAGCCGTGGTAAAGACACAAGGCAGGCCCAACCTCTGGTTACAGACACAGCTTTACAAGCATGCAGAAACACCACCAAGTTCTTCCCTGCAGCAGACAGCATCCTTGTCTCTGCAGATATGACTAAAATAGGATAGTGCAATTCCCAAAGAGGAATATATATCATAGACTTTAAAGAGTCTGAAACTGATGCTGCCATACATTTATATTGTCCAGAAGGCAGACTATAAAGCACGAGTTCCAGAATGTACACATGCAGCGTGGTGTAAAAGCTGACAGTGACCCAGCTACACATAAGAAACGTTAAAATCAACAGCTGTTTCAGCACCATTTGTGATTACAGACTTCAGTCAAACAGCTGAGGTCCCTTATATTGTCACAAACCTGTGGCTAAATTATGCTACCAATTTATCTACAATAATTTGTAACATTACATATCTACAACAAATGCTGAATTTACCTTGTATTCACCATATTCCTGCTTCCATATTCACTGCTTGCTATACTTTCAGGTTCTTTGGAGTAAATGCATAGCAGGTGTAATTCTGCAGTTTCTCAATGAAGATATTAATTTTGACCTCTTCCTTCTCTGGAAGTCTATCAGCATGGCCTGGGAATGTAAAGAAAAAAAAAAAGTAAATCCATTAATACCAAATTTTTGGTGAATACGACCTCAAAATGTTAAAAAGTAGTTGCTTGATCAACAAGTTGAGAACTTTATAAGGAAAAATTCCAATTTATTAACTAATATAGAGAAATCACTAGGATCTTTTACTGAATGTAAAGGAGTGAATTTCAAATATCTGTCATTTATGTATTTATCTGGATTTTCACATTACCACGTAAAATGCAGCATTACAACCTAGAACCCAGGTGTTTAAGGTCTACTTGGACACAAGATGGAGAACATGGGAATGACAAATGAACATTTCCTTGCTTGGCTTGCCCACCTTGGAGACACAAGTGGGGTCTAATGCCCAGGCTTCTGTTTAAGCCCAGAATATGGAATGATCGATTCAAATTTTCTTCTGGTAAGCCAGCAGGAGCCCACATCCCATGTACATCACCAGCCTGCTGTCAAAATTACATTTCCTACTGGTCTGCAGAGGTGTGGATATCATTGCCATGTCTCTCAGCAATTGTGCAAACAATCCTTTGCACCCCACAAATGTGAGAGGGTTTCAATGCTGACTCTATTGTATCTTTGAAAAAAAATTTCTAAGTGCCAAAAATACAAATAGACAGCATAGGAAGCTTTGCATTCACACTGATTCTCACACCCCTACACAACAGCATGTTCAAATAATTCAGCAAGAACTTGCTTTGAGCAAATTCAATCTTTGCTGAATTCTCCTTCCTCTTCATTTCAGAAGCCCATAAAGTTAACAATGAATGAAGAAAAATTAAACCAAATAAAAAATCTTATTTCAGTTTTATTAAAGGACAGGAAATATAGTTGTTGCTTTTTCAGAATAGAGTAGACATCCAAAGATCCTTGTGCTGTGAAGAAAAATCATGAAAATGCTTGCTCTACAAATACATCTCCTCATGGGGACAGACATATCCACCACAGACACCTACCTTTTGGAGCCGGCTCTGCATCTTTTGTCTTTTAAACCTATCCAAAACTGATAATGCAAGGAACGAAGTGGATGTCAGGGAGGAGTTTCATTTACATCTGTTCTTGCCCAGCACTGAGTCCAACAGAGACAATATGTCACCAACATAGATTTGACAAGCTCTCTGGCTTTTCCATTTCTGCCTGCAAGTGATTTGGACTACTACACAGGGTTAGGAAGCTGTAACTCAGTTTCCTCCAGCCACAGGAGGAAAGGTTGCTTTGGATGGTGATTTACATTGAGATTAATCACAATCATGGCCACGGCAAATGGTTATCCTGCTGCATTCCAGTGATTTAGTTGTACTGCACGGAATAAATCGAAGAAAACCGAGTATTCTTGGTACTCTTTGGAAGTGTCCTTATCTCTTCTCTTACACATTGGTTGCCCAAGTCAAATGATTTTATGGTTATTTAACATAGCTAGGTGGTAAGCCTTGTGCCACCATAATGAGCCAATTGCTGGAGTGCTAAATAAAAGTGGACAGTTTGGACTGGGAGCCTGAACATCTGAGGAGCTGTGTGGTGCCTGGATGCAGGGATGTGTTTTGACACAGGATACACGTGTGGGCAGCTGCACCACTTAGCTGTGGATCCAGGCTCGGGCTGAAACACCCCAGGCTGGTTTGAATGCTTCCTTCCAAAGTCCAGTGGGTTTCAGCCTGATGGTTTTCAGTTGGGCCCATTTTGTAACAAAAGCAGATGCAAATGAGAAGCTACCCAGAAATAGCACTGCATAGCAATTTTCTATATAAATTTATAATGCAATGGAAACAGATGGTACATTCAGCACTGTCAGGGAAAGCCATTTGGGTTTTGGTGACCATTTCTTTTTTATTTTTGATGGTATATTTACTCTATTTTCATTGCTGAGTTGTTTCAACACCTGTATAAAATAGAAACCTAAGTGAGAGCTTTGAAAACTAATCTTGGTAACAGATGCAGCTTTGTCAGTCCTGATGCGATTTTCTGGCCAGTGATGTAAACTGTACAGCACACCACTTTTTGATGGCAATCACCAATGTTCCCTTGGTTTCCACTTCCAGAAAGAGGGATTAATTTATGAGAGATCATTAGAAGCCATTTCAAAAGCATGAAAGCCTCCTTCAATTTTTATGAGGCAAGTTTAGTGTTAAAGATGAGGCAACAGATCATTTATTTTGATGCTGTATTTCATACAGTATTTGTATTCTACATTTTCTACAATATTTACAGGAAAGGCCAGTACGGTGATCTAAATTCAGGACACACAGCTCGGGGAAGATTAATTTAGACCAGGCTTGGGGCAACACATAGCTTATGCAATTTACTGTCACCATTTCCACTGCATCTTCGCTGATTAATTCAGCTGCAGAAAAAAATAAGTGACCACAGTTCTTTTAAAGGAAGAGCATGATCAAGGTTTCTGGGTTGTACACTGATACTGTACAGCTCTGAAGTAACCCCCTCTAGTGTCTTCAGCCAGCAAGAAACTCTCCAGTTAAATGCTTTCATCAGAAATTGTTCATTCATGGAGAGACTCAACCACTAAGATCCACCAAACATGTCGTGCCGAGAAGAAAATTTGTGGCCATGATGAACAAAAGCAATGCAAAAGCCCAGCTGTCTATTGCTGGCACACAAAGAAGCTGATTTAATTTTGAGGAATGAACCTCAGTTTTCCAATTTCCAGTGTCCCCCACTCGATGTTTTCTCTCACATTCTGCAAGCCTTATTTTACCTTGCATGTAGTGATTACTTCCCAGAACAAACTACTACTTGAATCCCAATCTCAGGAAAATAATATTTCCAAGCTACAAAGAATTTAATCTGCTTGGTCTTCTTTTTCCTACCCTCAAGCCCACTGTACTGAATCTTTTAAACAGAAAATTCTCTCGGAATAATAAAACCATTTTCATTCAAGCAGAGTTTCTCTTTGGACAGTATGAGTAAATATGCATTTTTTTGAGAGAGCACTGAACACCAATTTTTACAGTATTTCTCAGAGTTCTCTCCACTGTACTACAAACATCTACACTGGATAGATGGATACAAGGTTTTCATCATAAAAAACAGTCTCCCTGTATCCATCAAATGTAAATTAAAACTAATGACTTAAAGACTACACCAGCTCAGACATATAATAACTTTGGTTACTCAAAGAAAGGGTCATTGGGTTGTGAATAACATTCTGAAAGGTAAATCCTGAAAACTGGGGCAGGGTGAAGAAAGAAAAGGGGAAAAGAAGAGAAAGAAAACGAGATCTCATGTTCTGTACTCCTTAAAGACAAGAAGAAAATTACTAAATTCAATGTAGGGCATGAAGGAGGGAAAATATCTGAATTAACTAAAACTGCATAGTTAAAAATCAAGAAGTGTTCTTCTCTGGGATGTAGAACAAATTATTTGAATTTTATATTACTCTCATAAAATGTGAAGCAGACATTCTTGTTTTGTTTGATCTACTTATAATGTGATGTCTACTCAGCAGGATCTATGGGACATGGCCCAGTCTGATCAGATCACAACTTCAGGCTTTCCATTCCACAGTAATTATCAATGAACCTTATTATTTCTGCATTTATGGATAGCACAGTCTTCTGGACTGCTGCTGCTAGTAATAACAGTGAAACTAGGAGCAAAACATTTCAGTTGGGTTGCTGTTGGGAGTCAGTATGGAGAGTTCCACAGCAGCCATGGGAGGACAGGAAATCCCACTGGAATTTCACTGCACAACCACTGTTTGGGAAAAAAATACTACAAAAAACTACAAAGTATTTACTTGCCAGTGAAGGATGTGATTAAAATTAGATTTCCATTGAGAAGCAAATTAGTACATCATGTTATTTTCATGTATCAAAAAGAGGATGACTGTAAAAAGACTTTGTTTACATACTGCAATCTGTTTACCTGATATTTACAGATAAACAAAACAGACAAGAATTCAGAATATAGCAATGCAAATCATATGTTTGTCTTCATCCATTGAACATTATTTTTTGTGAGTTTGTTGATAACCTATTATTTCAATAATGAAAAACAAGTAAAAACTTCCCCCAAATGAACAAATTCCTTTCCTACTTACTATGTAAATAGGAACAAACTGTATTTTCCATTTCTAATTAAACCTCTACCTGTTCCTCAATCAGGTAAATTGCTAATAGCTTCTTGCTATGTTATTTTTGGGACTATTTTGAGCAGAACTATTCTGGTTGCTATAATTAAGACTTCTAAAATTAATATTTAAATTTTATAAATGCCGGACTATGACGTCCTGAGAAATAATAAATACAAGTCTGATTGCAGAGCCAAAGTGAGCTGTTACGTGCATTTGACTTTCTTTTATCCTGCAACCTGCATCCCTGTTCACCTGAATGCTATTAAGTTCTAAAGCTTATTACATGGGTTGGCTCGTGACTCAGACAGCCAACCCTTCAGGCACCTAAAAATAATGTTCTGTTTCTTTTGTTAAGGGAAAAGATGTGCCTGAACCACTTCAAGCAACCTGAGCCAGGCCTGAGAGTGAAATCCCAGCCTGGTCCAACCAATTCGAAACCCTCACATCAAAACTAAAGCTCTACTTTTTCAGTGCTAAAGGCAGGGAACAGAAAATTTGTGATCTCACCACCTGAACATTCAGCTGAGATGGATGTCAGTATCTTGTCAAGTCTGTCTGCAGTTCCAGTCTTCAGGTCTAGCAGTTCCAGTCTTCAGGTCTAAGACTCTCTGGGCTTTGATACCAGCAGGGAATTTGAAGTAGGGAACACAAGAAATGAGTAAAGCAATTGCACAAAAATAGCAAATGAAACCATGACAGGTGAAGTTATGTTTGGGTATGAGAGAGAGAATTCAACATTCATAATAAAACCCAGAATGACAAGATTCCTAGAAAAACAAGGAGAAATACACATTACTTTAAGGAATATTATGAGAGTTCAGTTCAAGGCAGAGAGTAGGTATCCATTACCTTTCATACCACCATTTAAAGATCTTCAAGAAAAGACTGGACTTCTTCAGATATTTTAAAGGACTGTAACAATTTTTTCACTTTTTTTTTTTTTTTCCCCTCCTTGGAAATCACGTTCTGAATCAGCGTTTTGATTCCTGTATATTCACCCAAACATTAAGAGCAGGTCAATGTAAAGAATGGTAGAAAAGGCAGACATAGGAAATAAAAAATTCTGCTATGGCACGAAAATAAAAAATTAACAACTTTAAGAGTCTGGTTTTCAAAACTAATTGTCTACCCTCACCCCTATAATGCGAAACAAGATAACAACCATTTGTTGATACAAAGATGATTAAGACTTAGTGGAGAAAGGCAGTTTATCCTGCAGTGGCTGAGTTAATGGAAGGCCTGCATTGCCCTCCAGAAGCTTCTCTCTATTGATTTATACAAGAACCTAGGACAGCTACACTTCTAATTAGTATCTTCAATTAAGTACTCAAAATTTGGTGGGATCAATGCCAAGAAAAGCAATTACTCTCACTTTTTTTTTTTTTACAAATACAATGCTACATCCTGTCTGAAAGATTCATCAGTGAAGGTGCAGACCTTGAACTGAAAAAAAATGGGGGCTTACTATTTTCTGTGTTCTCTTCATTTAAGGACCTCTTGGGGAGGCAGTACAACCAGGCAAGGACACCGGCAAACAGTCCCCACATGCATCTGCTCACGTCCTGCCCTTTCTTTCTTTAAAGAACTGTAGTTTCCTCCTATATGAAAGCTCTTCTTTTGCTCTACCATTTCAACTGCTTATTAGTAATTTTACCATCAGTAATTAGTTAATTTTCCTAGAAGATGGCCATAGAAAATCAACAGTCATTAGGTTCTCTACCATACATTTGTAAAATTTCACAAATCCTGATTTCATTTTCCTCCCGATTGCCCTTTCCATTTCCTATGCTTATATTCAAAAGTTAATAAGATAACATACACCTGCTATTAGTTTAGGTGTTGCTACAATCATTGCACAGCAATTCCATACACAACTAATTAGGCATCAAGCATCAATCTGAGCTATAACTCACCATCTTTTAGAGACTATTTCAAAAGAACAGATAATTCAGCCAACTCTCACTTTATGGGGTTTAACTTGTCAATAAGAGAGGAGGTTATGATATTTTCACCTTAATTATCCTAATTTTAAAATTCCTCTTTCAAATAAGAACAGTATTGCAGAATGGATTTCACAGTTTTAATTATCCCAAAATCATGCACTGCTTACAATAATTAACAACTGTCTGTAATTATGGGTGCATAGGGGTTTCTCTGCTTAATGCAAAGTGCCCTATTGAAAGTCAAGGTATTTTAGTGGGGGAAGGACACAAAATGTCACAGGATATGCTGAAGAGAAAGCTTTGCTCTTCTAATAGAGAGTTATGTAATTTTCAAATTAAAGTTTCATTTATTTTACCATCTTTAAACAAATGCCAATTTATTCTAGAAACCATAATGAAATATGTAAAGATATGCAGCGTATTTTTCAGAAGTGTAAGCAGGATTATTTCAATGACAGTCTACCTCAAACAGTCTTGTTATTGCTGAGAAAATAACAACACTCTGGTCCATGTGTGGTGAGGTGATTCTGGTGACCACATTCTGTTATTTTCACAAGGACCTGTAATATTTACGTCTGGTAAATAGGCATCTAATGAATTAATGATATTTTCAAACCGAGAAA
The DNA here is from genome assembly GCA_013397395.1 of Sinosuthora webbiana. Lineage (NCBI taxonomy): Eukaryota > Metazoa > Chordata > Aves > Passeriformes > Sylviidae > Sinosuthora > Sinosuthora webbiana. The sequence goes on along the minus strand of VXBN01002513.1, from coordinate 68,082 downwards.
GAGGAGATTATTCTGAAAGTGATCAGCAACCTTTTATTTTACATCCCAAAGAGGCTATCTTTTTTGCTCTAAATATAACAGTGTTGGCATTCAGAATGGACAATGAGTTTGAAGTATTTTCTTAAAACAAAATTTGAACATCAGTCCCCTAACGTTCAGTTTTCCTCTAAATTAGGAAACAATTGTTGTCAAATATATGAATTATTCGTGAATGGAGTTATATTTGATCTTGACATGTTCATGTTTTTAGTGTTCAACTTTGTCTATGTAGATTCATATTTCCTAGCATGAGAACATGCATTCATATACAGATCTATTCATCTTTCTTTCTTAAATAAAAGCTATGCAACAGCAGCATATTTAAAAATGTTTTTTCCTACAATTTTTTTGGCCATTGACAGTTTGAAGACTGCACATTTGTGTATGTGCACACCCATGTGCATTCACATGCATGTGAATTTTGTGCAGATGTATTCCTAACTCTCATCATGGGGATGAGGTTTCCTCTTTCAGCTTTTGTTCAATAAAAAGAAACAAGGCCTTTTGCAGTCAGGAGTCAATGACCATTTGGAACCATCCAGCCTACACTTTTTCCTCTTGATTGGTGTGAATAGCAATGCTCCCAGTGAATGAAATTTTGATTGTATTAAGTAGAACTGATGAAAGTCCATTAGAAAAAATGCACTTTTCTATGTTTTCCTATAATGCTACCTCTTAAAAGAAAAAGTACCATATTTCTTTTGTCAGCTGGCAGGAAGAAGCTGAAATTCATCTCAAATGTCTCTGTACTTGCTAAAAAAGTATTTCATTATAAAGATACTGCTGCCATCTATTGGGTGACATTACTCTACTAAAGAATTATGTCTTTTCTTGCTTCAGCAAGGACAAATAAAGTGTGTCATTCACCTTTTTTCCTGTGCAGTTTTATTAGCAAGTAGGTTATAACAACCTGTATTTGGTTTATAACATATATCTTATGTAAAGGGCTTGGTCCTGTCTTTGTCACCATTGCTAAATTTCATAAAGAGAGACATTTTAGAATAGCAGTGAACTTAAATTTAGTAATGTGGCACTGAAACAATAGAAAAATATAAAAAATCAACAACAAAACCACCATTTAATAGTGCCTCACATCTCAGAAAGATCTTACACAGATGTTTTTATGCTCATGTCACTAGTGGAACTGCATCACTTGCTGTGTTTGAATAAAAGGCCTAATTTCCATGTAGCTGATAATCTAATGCAATACAAAGATATTTCTGTGATGTATAGAGACTTCACAGTTGTTTTATTTTAAGCAACTTAGTGAGGCTTCAAAGAAGTATTTTGCCCCTCCAAGACTGATTTTATTTTTCCCATAAAATTTTGATTGAAGTTCTGAATCCTTTTGCGACATCCCTGCATGTATATCTTTGGCACACAAAATGTGCATTTTAATGAAGAATACAGGCATCAGAAGGATCAGTACTAAAACCACATATTTGAGCTTTGAAAGTTGTAGTTCAGCCCATAGTGGGACCACATGGAGGTAAAATAAATGAAGTAAGTGGGTGAAGTGCCCCCCTGTGCCCTGCCAGTTCTGGCAGAACAGAGGCCTTGGAAGTACTGCTCTGCTACAAAAAACAGACAAACAAATAATATTGACAACAGAAAACAAGGGAAAAAGAATGAACAAATCTCCTTCTCTGATCTCATCTATTGCCACATCTTTCTGACACTGACTAATTGTGTTTCTCTTCTCTCTTAGCTTAGAGAAGAGCAAGAAGGCATTTTACCTTTTGCAGCCCAGAAGAAAATTAGGTGACTGCAGAAAGTATAACACACATTGTTGATGGGTACACCACCAGTGACCAGCTTGACTTTTTATTGCTAAAATGGACTGATAAAAGGCCAGCAGCCAAAAACAGCAGGAAAAAAATTCCCCTCTATTTTTAAACAGAATATCTATAGCTCAGAACACCGAAGCAACAGCAAGCTGGAACCTCACAATGCTAACTGTACTGGCACTGCTGAATTGCACTTTGTAACCTCTTTGATTTTTTCATTACTGAATTTAAACCCAGACAAATTTAGCTAACTGTGTGCTGAGGTCGAGAAAAGCCATCACAGACAGTACAAAATTCTTTTTTGCCATTCTTGGAAAAGAACCATTTCTTCAGGCTAGTGTTCTCCTAGGTAAGTATAAATGCCTCCCATTACTATTAAGAGCACAGAAAGGACAGCTATTAAATATTAGACTAGAACTCAGGAGATCTTGCATCTAATTATACTTCTACTAAAGCATTGCTGCATGACCTTGGGCCAGACACACAAAAATCCATCTATGCTTCAGGCTACCACTGGTAAATGGAGATAATGATATATTTGCCCCTTACAGCAGCGTTCTGAGGTTAAACTCAGGTTACTGTAATATTAACATTTGTTTTTCAGTATTGAAATTATAAAAGCACTTAAAGGCCTATTGCAGTAAGATTAGAGAGGAGTGTGATTTTCTTTTTTTTGTGCTTACCTTTCCATTAAGACATCATTTAAAGAAAAAAAAAAAAAGGTGGTTTTTTGGAAACAGACTCTGTTAAGCAGCAGCAGGAGGAAGATTTGTGTGTGGAAGAGCACCCACAGTAAAAAGAATGTGCAGTAGGAGGGGAAGAAAGCTCCACTCCTGTTCTGTGGAAGATTGCAGAATCTACCAACAGAAGAGCTGATAATGTGAGCTCAGTGCATTCTAACTACCAGAATTTCTCCATTATTAAAGGGGAAATGTTTGCAGATGGCAAGTGTGAAATTACCGCCTCTGCTCTGCCAGCTCCAATTGCCAAGGGGGTGTGAAAAAGTGGCACCAGCATAATATCAAAATCATGTAGTAAGGTTGGTTTTTATTTGGTGGTGTTTTTTGGGTTTTGGTTTTTGCTGTTGTTGTTTATTTTTTGTTGTTTGGTTTTTGGGGAGATTTTTTTGTTTGGTTCTTTGGCAGTTTTTTGGTTTGGTTGGTTGGTTGGTTTGGTTTTTTGGATGGACAGAAAGTGATTTTACAGTGAAATACAAAAGTGAGAATACAATTTAGATTTGCTTTAATAATAACTTATAGCTGCAGTACAAATTGAGTTATACTGTACTATGGTTTCGATATTTCTACTCCCCCAACTAATTGCCCTTTTTATTCAAGCAAGGAGATATTTTCCTTAAGGATTCTTATCCTTTCTGCATCATCTATAGCTTAGTAATACTTTGCAGCTCCCTGGAGAGGTAGCAGCCAAGTTCTTACTTTAATAAGCTCTTGGTCTTTGTTTTCACTTATTTTTTCCATCCTAATCCTAACTTGGCAAAGTATCTACTAGTTATACAGTAAATAGGCCATAACAATATGTTAAAAAAAAAGGAAAAGTCTGCATTTTACTTTCTCCAAGCTGGTTTTCTGTCTAGACCAATGCCATATATTTAACAGATACAGAATGTTTCTCTAGGAACAATAAAAATTGTAAAGAGGTCAAACATTTTCTTCCCTTTCAACCCAAGGGCTGCAAAAGCAAGGAATGCTGTGCGCTGAGATTTCCTGTTAGCTGCTCTACAAAATTCTGCTTGCAACCTAATGTCTAAAATAGCAAATTCTAGCATTAAAAATGATATTTTGAACACTTTGTTTAGTGCTGTAGAGGCTATGGAGACACAGGGCTGAAGATAAGGTTGCAGATACCTGTTCAATCTCATTTCTGCAGCAGTTAAATCTGGGTATGGATAATGAGTGATTTTGAAACGCCTTTTTTTTTCTGGACTGGAATCTTGGTTTTATTTGTCTTGAAATGAATCTAGTAATTTAACACATTCAATTAAAGTAACTAGATATGTAAACAATTCCTTACCTCCTAAACTGGCATCATGCAACCATTCACCCCAGGAACTGAATGACAACTTGTCAATGCAATGAAACACAGATTTTTTCTATCTCTGACCCGAATGGAGCACCTGAAGAAACAGGACACAGCAATGTGATGAGACAGAGGAATAAGGTGTTGGAATAGCATTTTTGGCTTAGTTATCAAGAAAGGGAAAGCACTAACTTCTGGTTAGATAGCAATAATAAAAAATATGTGTGTGAATGTGTGTTAAATGCCTTCTTTCTGTTGGACACTTTTTCTTTGGTTCAGGGAATTAATTTAAATCCCCCTTTTCCTCTAGTGGCTACTTCAAATGCCTCCTTTTACATTACTCTGCTTCAGAGGTTTGAAGTCTGGTTTTCTAAAGATCTAAAGGCCAGTAGCTAGAACTGAGTCAAAAACACTTGTATTCTGAGTAGATGGAAGTCAAAACACTGACTTTGCTAAATCAGTGTTTGCCAGGCTCGGTCGGCAGTTGTTTAGATCTGAGGACCTGACATCGACCACTTCCCTCCTTGGAGAAGCAGGGAACTCCTCACCAAAAGAGATGAAAAAGAGAGGACTCCTCCACAGCCTTATGTACAGTAGTTTATTTTCTGACTGCTTGCAGAAGCAACAGGGAGGTGATATGGAGCCAAAGTTACGTTTTGGTGTGGGTCACAGGCTGAAGGGCAGCCTTTGTAATTGGGAACTCTGTATGTGCTCAGCAGATGGACCATGATCAGATGTAGAAGGAGGCTGCCTCTATTGCATTTTGTACTCAAAGAAATGCAGTCTGTATCTCAAGCAGAAAAGACAGGAGTGCTATCTGTCCAGAAAACCAGATGCAGCTGAAAGCTCGTCAGCAGGGCATGGCATGCCCAAAAATTCAGATCCTGTGTGTCTCAGGTCAGATATTTAAATTTACTGGGAACATCATAGTTCCAGCCTCAATCACTTTGAAAGGAATAGCAATATAATAATGAATAAAAAAAGAATTGTGCAAGTATAGCAATGGAAGTCATTTAGGATGATGAACCTCAACAATCCTGTGATCTTTGTCTTATGCAATGCACTGCATGACATAACAAATTTGTGGGGAAAATGGCAAAGATTTAGTGTAACTAAAGTGCATATCACATAGCTTTGGCACCAGGAATGGTGCAGCTGGAGATCAGCCTTAATTCTTCATTATGATAATTCGTACATTTCAGTAGTGGAATGTATTCATTAACAGAAAGTTCGGCAATAATTCTGAGAAGAGAAGAGAGAGAAATGTTTTAATAATTCACACTGACATAGATGCACTCGTGACATTTATTTTTTTTTACCTCATCTTCTTAGTATATTCCTCTCTATTTTACTTCATTTCTTCTCTATTCCTTGCCTGTATTTCTCCCAGATCCTCCTTTTCTTTCCAGTCTTCCAAACTTTGAAGTCTCAGTAATCTGTACCAAACACAAATAAAACAAGGTTTTAATAACTTCTAAAATAAACAACTATGACCTTCTTCCCCCAGTTCCCTTTCCCCAGGAAAAAAGAGATTGAGAGGGTTCATCTAATGGTACCAACTCTTTTTATCTACTTTTTATTTCAGCCTGTAAAGTAGTACTATGGATGGAAGGAGATAACTTATATGACAGAGGGTTTCTGGTATGAAGGGTTTTTGCTTCCTTTTGTAGCAACCCCTCAGAGAAACAATAAGTGAATAAAAGAGATAGATATTCTACTGTATTAAGTCTCTAAAGTGCAACCTAAAAAACTTACTTGCACAGTTGAGTAATACAGCCTCCTCCAAAAAAGCAGAAACAAGAGGCAGATTCTAGTTTACAATGTCACTGAAAATAGAAATTTTTTGTAACTTTTAAATTTCTGGGTTTTTATCCAAATGTCTCTGACCCCAAATTTCATTTTAGATGTGCAGTGCATTTCTCACCTTTCTCCTTTTCCCTCCCTTGACAAGCACTAATTATTTGTATGCCACACATTCCTGAAGGGCACGCACTTTTTCACAGGCCAGCAGAGACAAATATTTAAAGCTGGGGTGAAAACACAAAAACATTTATTAGCCCCCAAAGTCAATGCTATGCAGGGCAGAGTTAGTAGTGCAATCATGCCTGTAATAAGCAGAGATCATGGCAAAAGGAGGAGCAGAGGACAGCAAGCTTCTTCCAACAGCCTCAGCTCCACTCACTGAGCAGCTGTTTTGGAAACCCATTAGAACAATTTTATAGCCTTTCCTGTAGGTGCCAAATGCTACCTAATAAACATAAATAAGTCTAATGAAGAAGAAGCTTAGCTATAAACGTTGGAAGATTTTCAGTCATATTTTTTTGTCATCTCAGTCTTATGTCACTTCAGAAAATTCTCTGATTCCACTCCACAGAGTAGACATCTCCATAATTTAAGCTTGTAATTATCCTTTACAGAACCATCTTGAGACAATGGAATTAACTAAACTGAGGATTAAACCATGAGAAAGATAAAACAAGGTTAGAATAACATTATTGAAAAATAGATAATACAATTGAAATTATTTATTTAATTTCAGATTTAAATGATTTTTTTTTCCCTGCATGCTTATGGTGTTGGCACCTGAGACATTGGTTTAACAACAAAGAAAAGAAGTGGTTAATTGTGACTGGATTGCAAGAAAACCAAAACTTGTTTTATATTTGAGTCCTTGTGAGTTAGTGAATTCAGGCAAAAGCTTCACATCAATCAGGCCAAGTCTTAAAGGACTCACACTATTTGGGAACTGTGGATGATCAGCATGCTCCAGGCTTTGGTGGTTTTCTCTCCTCCTTTGGGTCCAGGTGTCCCCAGTTCCAGGTGAAGCATCCAGCTGAAAATGCACAGGAGCAGGACTGAGATCCCCTACAGCTGATTCAAAAGCCACATTCACTGAATGAGCTGAACCTTCACTACAATAATAACAAAGTATTTGCTCTTTACCTTCTGTCTGTGTTCAATTATTTTTTTCCACATCATCTCTCTATAATAATCCTGTATGGCCTACAATAAATAAAGCTGTAGATAGCAATGCAACTGTAAGGATCTATAGATTTGCAGATTGTTTGAACCACAGAAACAGCTCTTTATATTCACTACAATAACATTTAATTAGCGCTAGTAAGTGTAAGTTTTAATGTTCAAACCAATGCCTCTATGAGGATACACTTGCAAGGAGGTGTAGCTATTAGCTGGTAAAATATAATACCATCTGATTAGGACAAATTATTTTCAAAAACATAACTGCTATAAAAAGCTAGAATGAAAGATAAATTGACAGAACAACTGCTGCTATATTCTATTTTCAGCATTGTAAATGGGGTATTATACCATAATTTATTTTAATGACTAACAATTAAGAAATGGTTTCTCAAGTTGCATGTAATTTCTTTCAGTTATTAGTTGTTCGTGCATAAACGTGTTTTAATATTGGCTTATCTGAGCTATTGTAGGTGATTAAAGTCTTTCAGTATATCAATTTTTTGGGGGTTTAGAGTTGTGCATTGCAGAGACAATTCTAGCACAAGGCATATAAAAGAAAGAGATCAGTAAAACTTAGACAGATATTCTTTAAGTATTACAAAAGAATATGTAAAGCAATATGAGAAAGATGTCAGAGGAAATCCTGATATGCTTAACACAGAGTTTTGTTTTATCTAACTGCAGGTACAGTTTAATAGCCTCTGTCTTAATGAAAAATTTAAGTTAACCTGGCTGTAGAGTGACTTACTATACTACATATTCTTTCACTTTATTAGGACAAAGAAATATTATCATGGGAGGCTACGCTAACAAGCCTAGACACTGCTTGTATTGTTAAAGAATAAGTTCACATCTCAGAGGAGCATAAAGACCTAGAGAAACTGGCACCTCTTTAACTGAAAAGGCATTCTACTTATCTCACAGAAAGCAGCCTATTTTGTGCTAAGAATGGCTTAGAACAGCCTCTCTGCTATCAGTCACTCTGACATAACACAACATTTGTTGTGCTTGCTCTTACCCAAGCTGTGGGGGTCAAGGGGGGGGAAGGAAGCAAATGCTGAACAATTCTCTCCAGAAGGCAAACACCAACCTGACCTAATGTAGTGCACTGTAACCCCATCAGCATGAATCTCATGGGAATCAATGCCTATTCTTACAAACTCATCCATGGAAATGTTTTTAACCAGGATATAATGAATTATCTCAGTATAGAGAATTTTCTTTTTTTAAACTTACAGTATTCTGTCAGGTTATATTTATGTTCTTTAGGCCTCTATGCATCCAGAGACTTAAGAATAATGAATAAACCTTTGAAGATTATTTTGGTAGTTGAACTGTAGGTAATTAAAGTTATATTAAATTGCTTCAATAAATGTGGATATTCCTAACCACTGTGCATATTTTGCTTTTGCTATATTTTCAAATATATTTCTTATGCCAGTTACATTTAGCCATCTCAAAAGAATATCTCATTGTAATTAGTAATTTTCTACTGCAACAACCTTTCAGGCCAGTAAGTAGTGCACTATGATTTACGAACCACTCTTAATTACAAAGAGTCTATGTGGCAGGTGGATAATAAATAAATGTCAATTAGGATCACATTTAAGTGTCCTGTAGACCTGAATTTCAGTAGAAACCAACAACTTTGCTTGTTTGAGCTATGCAGAGAGCCTTGGTACTTGGGTAATTTTTAACTATTAAAATAATTGAAGAAAAAATAAGAAGCTATTTAATTTTACTGTTTCGAAACAAATTAAGTTTTGTGTGGGTAAGACTGCTGTGATCAGCACGAAGGTTTCCTGCATGCCATTTCTCAGGATGTCAGGGCTGCGTTTGTGAGGATTCTTTACTTGTTTTTCCATTGCAATGAAGCAAAGCCTGTTTTGTGGAGATACAAGGTTGACTAAATCCTTCTTAAGGCAGCAGCACAGAGTACATGAGCAATGCAACACAAGGAGTATTACAGTCTGCATAACAAATTTATTGAAGCCCTTATTTTCCTGTACATTTAAAATCTTTTCTTTTCCTGCTGAAGATTATATTCATCCTGAAACATTACCCTTCAAGTGTTAAAATGACAAGTGCTGATGAAGGTAAAGCTGATCAGCTGCGAGACTCCCACTGCTGAACATTATGAAGTTTCTGTTGTTCAAACAGCTCAGTTAATTATCCAAATGTGAAGGATATCAGAAGGGGACCTGCTGAGCTTTACAGCTGACTTCCAGGGAATTATCCATAATAGAGCCGTTATAAGAAAATTATGACAGACACAACGTACAGGGACCTCTGCTTACCTCCCCTGAGGATTTGTGCAGGACCTCAAAATCAAACAGAGTTAGGACTTTCCTCAGAATCAAAGGGAAGCTACACTTTGCAAGGGAAAAACAGTCCAATCAACTTCATGGTGTTTTATCACACAAACCCAGAGAGGATTCTAGACTCATGCATATTAATTGCCCGCTGCAAGAAATGACTGGCATTCCTCTGGTGCCAGGGACTACTTGCTCAAATTCAGGCTCTCAAAACTACTATCATGCCCTGCCCACAGTTAAAAATGTAGTCCCTGCTGCTTCTGTGTGAGGTTTTTGAGAGGCCATAAAGTCCCTTTACAACAAGCACTCATAATGGGTCATGATGTGACAACAGTTTTGGCTTTTTAAGCTGTTACAGTCAACATTTAGTGAACCTGGGACATTTCACAGCAAAATAATTCAGGTAGAGGAAGCTTCAGTGGCTACTAAAGAGTGCAAAAGAATGAGCAGTTTTGAGGTGAATTGAGTAAAACATGGAATGTGTTCAAATCAGAAAAGCCAGAACTTGAACAAATCTGCAAAGCACCGGCTGATATTGCAGCAGCTAAAGCTCTGTGACATCTTTATTTCATGATCACAGTCACTTGGGCTAAACCAAAAGACATCAAACTCTTTCTTGCCCTCCCAGAAACCATAATTTGTGCACACACCACAGTGCTACACTAGCACAGTGCTGCTTAGTAGTTGTTATTTTCTGTTTCCAGGAATCACTTCCCAGTACAACTGCAAAGAATTTAATTCACCTGTGTGGGCATGCCCTGGATGGAGAAAATTACAGAGGCTTGTGTTCAAGCTATGAAAGAGAAAACTGAAGGTACTGAGGAAGGTTTTACTGAGGAGTTAATCTTTAAAAATTAACTGAATTAGTTTATCCAAATTAAATAATTAATTTTCCATGAAAAACAGTGGGAAACAGTAATACTATCCCATCTTACACCAAAGTTCACCATTATAATGATAGAAGCCTTTTTGAGAGGCCTATCACCATGGCATCTAGACACGATCAACTAATCATTTCTAGACATTCTTAATTTTTAAACTCTCTTTGAAAGATTATTTAACCTTGCAGTACACATTCTAAGCAGGTGCACCTAAGAGCTTCTATGAAATAATGTGCAGCAGAATGAGCAACTTGGGGTGTGATATTATCAGTGAAAATTATACCCTGCAATTATTACCATAAAGTCATAAATAGGATGGTATAATAATGGAATAGTAATGGAAACCACATTTCCATAATTAAGATAACCCACATTCTGTAGTATCACAGGTTAATTTGCAAAATTAATTTGATATGATAAATGGTCATAAAATTGCCACGATATTAACCAAAACCAATATCAGTGAAAAATTTCTGTGATATAACTGTTCAATTTATTTTTTCTTTCTTTCTTTCTGTTTTTGCAGACTTAGACACTGAAAACTACATAATTTCCTTTTCTACCAAAGACTTCAGTGTCAAGATTGGAAAATCCAAGATGCTTTTTCAGATTTTATGCTACAAGCTCCAGAAAAAGATTTTAAGAGTCACTATCCCTGAAAACTAAAATGTTCTTTTGTTGGGAATATCTCAGGTGTTCTGTCTGAGCGTCTAACTGTAGTTTATGTGTCTTTGACCATCAGTTTACCTTAAGGAAACATGATTACCTGTTTGTTCCCTGAGCCCTCTACCTGAACTGCTCCTCCTCTGAGTTAGAATTACCTTGTCAAACTTCTTTAAAGTAAGTTGCAGAGGCAAACAACCTGAGATATGTGTACACTAATGTCCTGCCAAACGCTGAATAGGAGGCAGATGTAATTTGCAATGTGAAACTCCTCAGATGTCACTGTAGGCTGAGGCCAAAGTTCCAGGCAGCATTCTGAAATAAGAAAATGGCTCACAGCAGGAAGCTTTTGGTTTATGAAAGCAACACTTACACTCTACTATTACTGGGAAACCATCTAGCTAAATAAAAATTAGTCTTAAATGCAAAGACCATGCTTTAAATATTTGGACTATAATGTCACAGATGAAACATCTCCACTCCATGTTCTCTCCAGATCAGTGTCTTGGCAGCCCATCAGATTTAGAGGATCAATTGATTCTTCCATTCAACACTCGACTCAAAACCCCAAACCAAGCTACACCCACCCCCAAGCCTACTCTTTGTATAAAGAGGGGCAATGTGTGTGCATGGATGTCAGGACAACTGATTTTATTGAAATGCTATGTACTGTTCCCTAAACATAAGCCAGTAACAGAAAAACGACATCTTAAATAAAATACTCATATTACTTTAAAATTTATTTTCACTTCAAGCACTTTTCAAGGAGGAAAAAAGCCACTTCCATAGAATTTTTTGAGTTTCTGGGAATGAATCCTTGGTATTTCTAATCAATAGCCCAGCAATACAATTCATTCATTCAGAACAAGAGGCCTTCATTTCCTTCATTGCTACTGAAATAGAGCAAAATTTTCCAGTGGTTCATGGAAGTGCTTTAACCACTGAGCTATTGGTTACACACAGGCCAGAACACTAGGAAATATTGTTTTAAAAGGTGGAACACAGGGTGTCTCTGCATAATAAAGCTGCTTTGTAGTTCTGAGAGAAAAAAGAAAAGTTTGACGCCACTACCTGCAGTCTCGCAGATTGCACATTCCCTAAGCAGTATCTCTTACTAAGATCACTGAAGACCAGAGCAACAAAGCTAAAGAAACAAAAAAAAATCACAGATAATACTGCTTTTAATCTAGACAAGCTCTGGCAAACATCAGCCTTCCTTCCCTGTCCTATGAAATTATGATACCATTTTATTTTAAGAGAACCCCCTCTTGAATTCCATACGATATGCATACCTTACTTCTTTATTCTTCTCAACCTGCTGATTTTACATAACTCAAGATGAGTGTTATTTCTGGAAGGAGAAAATTAATCCTAATTTAACAGGAAGATCTGCAGAGTCATTAACATTTTCAGTGAATGCACCTTTTTTCCCCTGTTTTTATAGAAGTATCAGTCTGTATTGTAATCTCCCCTTCACACTGAAATGTCTCATTTAAAGAATCAGTGTAAGTAAACAGTGCCTTCTGAAGCAACAGACAAGGCTTTCATGAGAAATAATTGTTTGACTGGTGTATTTCCCAAGAGACTACAAATATTATTTCCAAACTACACCATCCAGAAGAACAGAAATCCAGCCATTTCTCATTAAACAAGGTCTCTTGAGGACCAGCTCCCAGGGCTGCTTCTGTGCTATCTAGATACTTTTTCACACTAAATTCCCAAACCCCAAATTGATTTTAATCAACTTTTTTTTTTCCAACTCATTCCACATGTACTCACTCTCTATTTTTATTTATTTATATTTTAAAGTCCAGTGATTTTGAGATATTGTCTTTCACATTTATAACCTCAAGGGCATTTGAAGTTCTGATGACATTGAGATCACTAGACTCTACACAACTCTCAACTTTTATCTTATTTATCATCCTTGCCTTGTTTTCCAGCAATATGAGGAGAAAGTACAAAATAGCCTGCACTTTTACTGAGTAGCCTGCAAAATCTTTCAGAATGGAGTCCTGTCCTCCAGGAAGAGGTACCCCTTATCAAGTCCATAATTTCCAGCTAGTCAATATAAACTAATTGAATTTCCAATGATTAATGATCTATCCTTTTTATAGGCTTTCCTTATCTTTCTTTTCTTTTTAAATCTTGCCTGGGAGGTCTATACCAATTTTCAGTGATTTTTAGGTTTTAATTTGCCTATCTTTCTTCTTCATCTAAACTGTCCCCACTCAGGTGTTCAAACTACATATGCCATTTATTTCTTTTGTCAAGAAAGCCTCTTCCTCCATATTGCCATATGTCTTTATGTCCTGCTGTGTCTATGCCTTTTACTACATATATTTATCAAGGTGTTTCAGCCTTTATTCTTGGGACATATTTACAAAATGGGCATTAAGAAAAAGACATATTTGTGTACCAAATTAAAATCCTACTGACAGATCTGTTGTTAAAAGAAAGCTGGCAGCTCTGCCTGCATGGCGTAAGAAGTACTATGAAAATGCACACAGTCCTGGAGAAATGATGTATTTCAATGAGCGTGGCTTTCCTGGATAGGGCCAGTCAAATCCAGACATTTTGCTATTCAGCAGAAGCTGCAGACATTCACCTCACCTGAAAAATCTGACCCTTAATTGCTTAATATTAGGCAGTCATATCCAAAAATCATCTTTTCAACAATCTGTGCTACAGTATCCATGTGTGTTTGATGGGATTAAGAATGCTTATGAATCACCTGTAAAGTTATGTTTACAATTGCTAGAGAACATTGAAGACTCTTTCTACAAGATGGCAGTGCTATTTATTGATCCAAACACCTACACAAATAAAGAAGTAGCTACTGCCACCAAGAATGATTACACTGTAATTAGACATAGACTGAGCTGAGGTGCTCTGGCCCTTCTGCGTGTTTACACTATTTGGTGCTAACTCCACTCTAATGGCATGAAGCAGGATTAGGTCAAAGATAAAGACCCCTCACTATCAAAACTCCATTTCATTCAGAAGGTCAAAAGATAATGGAAAACAGAAATCAAGTCTGCGCTGCTGTATGTGCATCAAGCAGCCTGGGGCAGTCAGTGCCACTCAGCACTGTAACTTCTGCTTTGGTGCAGTGTCTGTGCTGCCCTCAGTGATTTTAACTTGTAGAGCTCAAGCAGAGCAGAAACCTGAACTTCTGAGACTACAGACTTACCCCTTACAGAATTTTTTTGAATGTCATGAAAAGGGTTAGGGTTACTTACCTAAACCACTTACCTAGCATGGCACAAGAATACCTTGATTTGTTTAGTGGAAGGCTTTGATACTTTTTTACATCCATCACCTTGGAAACAAAATGTGAATATGTGGTTGTTCCTTTAGAAGGTGAGAAGTGCTGGATTTACAGCCTTGACAGCTGATGTGCTGTTCATAGCCACTGACATGCACAGTTCAGCAGTAAAAGGTTGGAGCTTTTACTGTCCTGCCAAGATGACTCAGTCCTGATTGGGAAAAAAAAATTGCAGGTAAGGACACACACTTAGCTCCCACCTCCCCAGAATTTCTTCCTAAATAGTGTTTTCTGTCATTCTTCTTGTCATTTTTGTGACTTAGGCAGAAGACTCCTAGTTCATACTAATTAAAATGGTTGAAACACAAGTTTAAGAGTTTCAGTATAAAGACTCTCTATTTTTTTTTTTTTAATTAATATATTTTTTATACATTAAATGAACCAAAAGTAATCTTCTGATGCTGGCTAGTTATAATGTCTTTCATTATGTCATTCTTGGTCCTGCTTTCACCAGGTAATATGATGCTAATGGAGAAAAACACCTACTAATTTTGCATATCATCAAACTACATAATATTCAAACTGACAACTAAAACTTAAATGCTTAGCCTATAAGCAGAACTCAAAGTTAAAACTTTCTTTCTTTGTAAGTAATTGCTTTAATTGCAGATAATATTCAAAGGGAAGATTTCTTCAGTGTTTGCTACTTTATATGCTGTGCAATAGACCCTGGAGAGATAAATACATCCATGGAGAAAGGGAAGGAGTCATCTCAGTGATTATTTTGTGTTGTGTGGTTATTCTTGCTAAATCTCTTGGGATGCCACACCTTAAAGCTTTTACTGGAGGTTTGTCACTTCTTCCTTCTGTTGATGTAGTAAGGCACACAAAGCTCAGCCACATTCCTCCTTTGCCAGCCATGGGTACATTTTCAATTTCAATTACTTTTGATTGCTATATAAAAATTTAACTCTGACTTGACTTTCAGGAGCAGCTGCAAAAGAGTACAGAATAATAATCAGGATCCCCTTGAGCATAAACACAGACTTATTTGGGCATAGGTACTCACTCCACTGCAGAACACTTGTTGCCAGGTTGGATTATTTTTGCTGATACATATGTAAGGCTGGTTTAGCAGCAGAAGAGGTTCTAATAATCCAGTTGCTCTACAGTAAAACAACAAAAAATAGAATAGACTAGATATAGGCCAAAATTTTTGAGTGACTTGAAAACATATTCAGTTCCTTTAGCAGAACAGCAATCTGTTATATGCGAAAAATGACTCAAATGTTACTCCTGTAAGTACTCACTGAAATACCCAGACCAACAGCCCCTTTTTCCAATGTTCAACTGTGTTTTTTTCCCCCTTAAACCCATCAGAAAAATAAAATTAATGCAAAACTACTTGTTACTAAATGGGTTATATTTGCAGACATCAATCCCAGCAGTTCTGGAGGCCTGGCAACAAGTTAATGAGGTTTGAGTATTCAGCAACTGAGATAAAACTGACCCAGAGAAACAACAGAGCTGTCAGGCTGTCATTTCTAGCTGGCAGCATAATGAAACCTACAACAGAGGGCAGTTAAGAATAAATGCACAATAATAATCTGGTTGGAAATAACACTCTAACAATCATTTTCCTTATTTAGGGATAACCCTTCTTAACTCAGTAAATTGTGTATTTATATATTTGACAGATATGCAGCAAAGGCAGTAACCACATGGAATAAATGTGTACATATTTGGCTTTTTTTTTTTTTTCAAGGCACAGACACAATTTAACTTTAAAGACAATTCTCCAGGAGAATAATTAAATCCATGTAACTCAAGTATTACTGCAAAAATACCTCTCATGGTGCTGAGCAGCATTTAAATATATACTGTTTGAATTCTGATGTCAGTGCTCCCAATTGTAAAACGACAAAAACTGAAAGCATGCTATTGCTGAATATTTAATGCATAGTTTGGATATACTCAGGACACACGAGAAGTGTGGATGTTCATTATAAATACCTCCATCAGAAATTAATTTCTCCTCCACAATCTGAGTCAAGGAGAAGAAATGAACTTAAATTTCTCCTCTCCCTAAAAAGGACATTTGCCTCTCTTTCCTCAGGTGTGCTCAGCACTCACTGAACCTCCCAGTGGGTCCTCAGGCTTCAGCTCATCTGTGTGCTCTGGGGTTTCTGATACATCCAGCACCCAGCCTGTCTGGAACAAAGGAAAACAAATGGAAGCTATTCCAACATTCATCTCATAGTTTCTTGCTGTCAACAGATTTTACTGATCCCAGTTGTTCCCCACAGACTGCAACTCACATCTGTGTGGCATCCTGGACACTGTGCTTTACACAAATGCACTGATAGAGGGAACCTTGCATCAACTACTTAGATAGCAATTGTGTCACATACCAAAAATAAAAAAATAACTGCAATATGGAGCCGAGGACATTTGCCTGGTAGGTGGAACGTGATGAGTAAAAGCTCCTGAAAACAGAACTCATAGGAGAATACCCTAACCTACGGGATATTGAGGGAAATGAGGAAAGAATACCATTTTCATTGTGTGCCAGTTTTTTGAATGTGGTGCTTCATTTCTCTGGATTTTATTGCAATCATTGAAACACTTCTGTGTTTCAGAACTACAGCTTCAGCATTCTATTGTCATTCCAGCACTTCTGAAAGTGCCTTTTTGAGGAACAAGTAAAGTAAAAGGAAAATATAACTCAGCTCTAACTTCTGGGTAATCTGACTGCCTTATCTCCGTCGTCTGGTCAGCACCTAAAAAATATTTCCAAAGTTATACAGTTTGGTGTGCATTGCAAAAAGTAAGCAAATGTATTTCTTCATGTATTTAAAACAGAAGTGAAACTGAAAAAATAACCTGAAATATTGTGGAAATGGACTCCTTCTCCTAAGATTAATAAAACCAACCAACCTTCCACTCTTCTCCAACTTGAACAGGGTTTACATAATAAGACAACATAAAACTGATATATGTTCCCTTCTCTGTCTTAGAAGTCTTTTGTTTATGAATTGTCAACTGGAAATTTAAGTTTAACCTCACTGAAGCTATATCCACACTATAAATGTTTAGAAATATAGGGAAGTCCTTAGTTCTAGAACAGAACATGTAGGTGATGCTCCTTTACAAGTGCTAGGAACACAAGAATTTTAATTTGCTTTTCCTTGTTATTTCCATCTTTTTTCAATTTTCTATCTGTCTGTGGTTGTTTTCATGGGTCATCTATTAACTTGAATTTTTTCAAGTTTTATTCTGTCTTTTCTTTGCTATATTTTGTGTTAAAATCTCTTTTCAAATAAAACCAGAATTAAGTTTTAGCTCAAACTCAGGAAATAGTAAATTTTCATGTCTGGCACCAGGCAATAAAAACCTGTGCATCACTGTCGTAAATATGGCATGTCGTAGATAATAGAAAATGTTCCAGGATGCATTTTTTTTTTTCTTTCTGTTGAACAGTATTGGTAATCCAGAATGAAAAATTGTGCCATTTAGGATTTCCACAGCAGCAGATGATACAATTTCAGGGAAGAATACAGATACTTTTAAAGTCTGTACCTATTTCCTCCTCATTGACCCAAATATGTTAAGTGTCACTTAATACTCTGGGTCAATGATCTTCAGGTGGCATCATGGAAGGAGTTAAAAAAAGTGAAGAACTGTTCTTCTCCTATAATCCTGGTACAAAAAGGAGAATTAATTTTCTTTTACGGGCCTTTCACCCTGTTTTGACAAAATCATTCTTGGAAGACTATCATCAATTCCATTTAAAAAATATCTTACTGCTGGAAAGGTAAAGGAAAAAAATTAATTGCATTGATCTGAGTGCTGGAAATTTGCATGAGTTCTGAATGACAGCCTGAGAAATCCCAATCAATTAAAAAAGGGAACTTTGGAGATCATTTAATTGAAGCAGAGTAAGTGGAAACTTAAATAATGTCAACGGAAAAGTTGCCATTTTCAGCTCAGTACACATGATAAGACTTTGAGAGCCGTAAGCACCTAATACTATTTCAGGAATTTAGTAGTGGGTAAAGATTAAAGCTTACTGTCTCCACAGGGTGCTGAGCTCTTGATTCATGTTTTTTATAACATCAAGTCTGGATTATTGTAATACCCTGTTTGTACGCCTCTTTGATACAGTGGTTTGTCGTTCACAAGCTTCAACATGCACAGCTTAAAACAACTCAGATCCTCAGTGGAATTGAACTGTATCAACATCCTACCAGACTTGATTGCCTCTTTGTCAGATTCAAAATGATTTTTAAAATGTGTGTGTTACACACTTTTTTCACCTTTTTTTCTTTCCAGACTAGCCTAATGATTTCTCATTTTCTCTGGTTGCTGCATATTATGGTGATAACTGCACTATTGGCTACAGACTCTGAGAGCAGCTCTGCCCTCGACAAACAAGAAATACAGTGAGAGAAAGCACTCAGACTAGGATAGATATTAAAAACTCTACAGAACAGATTTCTTAATGCATTTTTTTGTTGTTCTCTTGTTTCATGTTTCAGAGCGTGTCTGGCAGTGGAGAAGCAACATGGAAAACTTGAGAAGTACAAGACAATTCAGCCTTTTTAAAATATACTTTTCACGTTGGGAAAGTGTCATTGGTGAATGGTAGATAATATTTGATGAATCTATACAAATCAGCAATTCTAGTTATATATTCTAATGAATCAAAGCAGTAATATGAATGATTTCTGAGAAGTCATGGAAATGAGAAGAGGCAGTAAGTGACTGGAGGAAAATAGTACCAGTGGATAATGGTGATAGCTTAAAGATAAAAGAAGAAGGTGTCATGAATGGTGCACCACCACAGAGGGTAAATCTTTTAAATTGTCATTCACTGTACCTATTCATGTAAAGAAATATTTAAAATAATAAAAATAATAATCAAATATTTAGGCTTACTTTCAAGAGAATTCAGCACTCCAAAGACAACCGTAAATTTCATTGCAGTCTTCTAGTTAAGTAAATGGATGCTCCTTGAATATGCAGGGTGTACCAATACAAAACCTCCTGCAACTCCAGCGCTGGAAAGAAAGGCGCACAACAGAAATGCATACAAGAGCTGAGTGAAATATTACATTAAAATTTCAGTATTCTGAGCAATTAATTACAGTATTCCAATGGATTGAAAGATTTAAAAATCAAACCCTAGGGCACTACTGTGTAAGGGATTTTAACTCTCTTCTAGGTAGATAAGAAGAATATGTACATAAGTAAGAAAAACTGCTATGTCACAGAATGCAATGTCAATTATCTGTGAGAGTCTGATGGTATAAACAACAATTGCACACATAAATTATTCAGGTTGGTCTACAGGAATATGGTCACGTTATTGTAGAATACGGAGGGAAGGGAGTTACTCTAAGCATTAAAATAGTCTTACAAAACTACAAAAGTCTTGCCTGTTGCAGCAGGCAAAACACTAGAAGCTGCAATGTCTCAAACGGTCCCGTAATTATCGGAAGGATCCATTGGATTAATGGATAATCCCATCTGGCTAAATAGAAATAAACACAATTTAGCCTGATTCCCACCACCATTACAGTGCAGCAGGATGTCACCCCAAGTAAATACAGGTGCAGGGATATGGCCCAATATTACGTTAATAATTTCAAAGCCTTTTCTAGTATGAGTGTTTAGGATCTTTTTTGTCTTATATCGTTTTACATTTTCTGTGCTTTTGTGCTGATTGCATAATTCCCTAGTTACACTGAAAAAGCACATTCATAATAAAAAATGTCTTGTAGGAATTCAGTCTTGGGTTCTTTTTTCCAGATTAGTTTCTCCTCTAAAGCACTACTTCAGTATAATAATCTCAGATTTACATCAGGTTTGCTGAATTTTCAGATTCACTGAATACAGTAGTAGAGACAACAATCTTCCCCATTCTGATTTTCTTGGACAGTCCCTTTTTTCTACTCCTTATTCCTTGTTTTTATAAAAACACAGATTTCCTCTGAAGTTTTTTTTTTCTTCCTTCTCTCTCTCTTATTTATTTATTTTATTTAATTAATTATAATTATATAGGCTAGGTCAACTGCTTTCTTTGCTATGGCACTGAATACATTTCAAAATGGGTTTCATTGATGTGTCTGCTGGATCTGCTGCTTACACCATTTATTACCTGCCTGCACTGAACTGGAGAGGCCTCTGAGTTATGATGATAAGGACAGTAGAACAGCACAGCCTTGGAGAAGTAGATAAAGGGTGTAGTTTAGGCAAACCGAAGTCATGAAAAATGCAAGTGGGATGCCAGCTCAGCTCTGCAAGGCTGACAAAGCAGAAGTCAGGCAAAGCAATGATACTGCCCTTACCCAAAAGCAGGGGTCCAGGAACAGCCACCTGAAAAAGACACTGGAGTTAGACAAACACTCTTCCCTTAAGAACAATGAAAAGAAAAAGAAAGAAAAAGCCATAAACTAGGCATTTCACAGAATAAATTAGGAACTTTTTCATTATTTTTCACATAACATGACAAAGTGAAAAAAGAAAGTGGGGAAGGCATCAAGAACTCTGCCTACCTGCTTTCTCTTTTTGACTCACTTCTTAAAGAAAACAGGAGGCTTAATACTGAAAATCCCTATTGGGATTCCTTCCCAAGGAAGGAATTGCCAGGAAGCATTGTGTAAGATGCCCAAACCCCAGAGAGAGGCAGACATGTCCCTGTCCTCACCATTTCCTACTGGCTGGCTATGCTGTTTTTCAGCTGATTTTCTGTCTTGCATGGTTCTATCAGACTCTCATCTTCCTCACAGTGCGCAAGAAGGCAACATGGCAGAGTCTACTCACAGAACAAATGTCTAAACAAAGGAAATACTCTTGCACTAAAGAACCTTTGGGGTTCTGGGTGGTCAGTGTTCATTCAGTATTACTCTGTGCCACTGAGTTCAGGGTTTACTTTCAACAACAAGATAATTTGCTGATCTCCGAGTCTGAAGTCAGTTCTCTGCTTTTGCATCATTCCAGCTGCCAGCACTCTTAAATGATGCATATATTGGCATGAGCTGCTATAGCAGAAGAAAGCCAGGAAGACAAAACATTCCTCAGGTTTCTGGTAATTTTTTTTTTGCACTTGTGAGGGGGTATGGAATGTAAAGAGAGGAGCCAACCAGCAAACCCAGAGAGGTGAAGAGCTAAGTTATTGGACAGACATGCTGCTGTCTAGATCCTTATAGTAGATATTCAAGCATATTTTCTTACAGCATATCTTATTTCCTTTCTTCAAATAGTGACTCTTCAACATTTTTGTAGAACTCAGATTAATTTTTCCTCCCTAATTCAAAAAGAACAGAGGCAGATTGAGTCCAAGGTAATTTTCCCTTTGGGAATGGGAGATATGTAAAACTGGATCACTGGCATTTGATCTTGTAATCAATTAAATGTTCCCAGATGGTGAATGCCTTTCTAACATTATTTTAAAACTTAAATGTCATGATGAAAAACAGAGAATGCAAAGATTGTAATATTACAGAGAACACTGAAACTGATTGGCACCAGTCATATTAATATTAAGAAAATGAGAGAAAAAAATGTATTTGTGTACATGAATTGAAAAAAAAAATCATTAAGTATTAAACTTATTTGCTTAAATTACAATATTCAACAAAGTTACCAGCCACTTATAAAAAAGATAAATCAGATTATAAATTACTTATCTTTAAAGTGGGTAGAGTCTTACTCTCATTCAGAACTTCCCTTAGGTACTACCATTGTTCACTGAGGTCAGGCTTAGAAATAAAACAGTGTTATATGATGAGGTAGTAAACATTTTAATGCTAAAGAATAAATTTTAAAACTTTTAAGTTTACTTCAATATAGATTTATTATTTTTTAAATTTTAATTTAATTAAGAGGACATTCTGATAGAGACCTTTGGTTTAGTTTAGTATTCATTCCATAGAAAACCCAAATATATTTCCTCTAACATGCAATTACTATTTACAGAGAAAGAACTCAAACTGTGATGCATTAAGGACATTTTTTTCTCTTGCATTTTGTTTCCAGAAATCACACCTGAAGCACGCCATCAAAATTATGTGATATTGATGCTACTCAAGGAACAGATAACAAAACATCCTCATGTCAAAAGTAATTTCATTTTTCCACCAAGAAAGATGAGGCCATCTCTAAACATATTAAAATATTATTCACTTTGACAATAAAACTAGTTCTGAGACATGAACTATTGCTATATTAGAGAAGGGAAGCAATCAGTATTTTTCATCTTCTAAGAATCTCTATAATACAAAAAATCCATCATTGTCTAATGGAATCATTAAGTACCTGGAAGGCAAATGTCTTTTCTTACTTCCAGTGCGAAATCTAGTCTGAAACAAGTACTTACAGTTAACTCACTTCTCAAACATCCAGAAAAGTTTGACCAGTAATGAATGAATATTACCCATATCTTTTTATAAAATTACATAAATTTTTCATTACTATTCCATTGTATTCCAATGTTGTGCCATTAAAGAGCCCTAAAGGGATATATATGGGGCTACACTAATACTCAACAGTGCTACAAATGATAATATTTCCAAAGATTTTAACCTAAAGCAGTTAGTTTTTCAAAGTTGTTAACTGTTATTACTCACTTGCTATAATATTTTTTCTGCTAATCTATTAAATTTATTACAGTTTGTTACACTAATGGCAAACATTTGTGCTATATATGCTAGCTGCATTCTTTAGAGGCTTTTTTAAATGTTCTTAATGTCAGTTTTAAATCAAGCAATATGGCTGTTAAGGATACAATTTCGTGCATTTCATTATGAAAAGCTTATTTTAACTGTGTGCTAATCATACCTTGTGGATTTAATGAAACATGTGCTAAAAAAAAAAAAAAGAAAAAAAAAAGAAAAAAAAAAAGAAAAAAATCATGTGTAAAAACCAAAGGTTGAGTAAACCTTTAAAATTAACTTCATGTGTACAAATCAAGATCTTCAGCTGGGACAGGCCAACCCTTCCCCTGACAATGTATAAATTGCTGCTGCTCTGTATCTTTAGCAGTTCAGGGATCATCACAGAGACCATTCCAGTTTCATGTTCCATGTAGTGTGTCTAATCCCTCTAACTTTATGAATCAAGAAGCTGCACCATTGTGATGGGATTTCTCTTTGCTTGAGAAAGAGAATTGCTTCTGATGCTTTTTATTTTTTACTTTTTTTGAGACTCAATCAGCACAGCCATTCCATATTGTTTGCTTCCTTCCCCATTCTACACTGGGTTCACTCATATTTTGCTTCCTAAAATCCACTGCTCTGCCACACTCTTAGAGGAACCAAGCTGCTAAAAGGACAAGCAAGGCTCCATGAGCATTTTGTATCACACTATTTTCACATTTTTTATCACACTATTTGTATCACACTATAAGGACTGAAAGGAGACTAAAATCCTTAGTCCTCTCCTACCACAGTTTTCTGGATCTGCACAGGATGGGGGAAAGTACTATCCTAATTAAAGTTATAGGAATTGTGTACTATTTAAGTCTACTGTCAATTTTACTGACAATATTAATTACTAAACCAGTGTGACCATATGAATTGTAATTGTAGGCACCTGATTAATAGGATTCTTGGGATAGGAAACAGATTGGGATTAGCTGACACTTGTCTTTACTGTGATGCTGAAGATGTAACACAGAAACCATAGCACACATACATCTTCAGGTATGTCCACCAGACATTTCTCACCAGAGAGAAATCTCCTAGTGAAAGCTCTCTTAGTTGTATATTTTATCTTCATGGCATCATCTTACCATCACCATTGCTAAAGCAGCCAATTCATTGCCATTAGAAATACATTTCACATTACTTAAAGAGCTCTCTGAACATCACAAGTGCATTTTGCTCGTGCTATCAAATCACAGTCCTGAACCAGCTTTCTTTTCCTGCCAACTCAGGCTGTTTTTGAAAGGACATAAACAGACATGTGCTTAAACATCTTACTGAAAGCTGCTGAGCTATCTAGACACCTTTTTCTTTAGCTAGACTTTTAAAGGCTCTGAAACACCATTCTATTTTAAAACATAGATTTAAATAAACCATTATAATGGTGTATTGAATCATAGTTTTCTGTCATTTTAAATTGCTTTGTTCTTTGTTTGATGCCTATCTTTTTGCAAATGTGCTCCGGTTAGTGGGATTTTACAAAATGCAAAATTAATGATCAGTTTTCTTATTTAAGACCAGCAGCTAATGCCCCTTTTCTGTGTGAAAATATAAATACAAAGCATTCAGACTAAATTCTTAGTTTCTATGGTAATATCATGAAGCACGGTAGCAAATGTTATTTTAGAACATTCTTCTATTTCCTATTCAAATGGTTACTACAAAGTATTTTCCAGTATATTTAGTCAATAGCAGATCAGTGTCTTTGTTTCTCTCATGCCAGGCATACTACAGACGAGGAGGAGTCGTACTGCTGAACTATATTGCTGTGGGAGACGGGATTAAGATAATCAATATGACTTTTTACACATGTTTTTCATTTGGAAGAAAACTGTAAAATTCCAATTCTTGGATTGTCTCCTGCTAGTATTGGACTATGTTGTGATTATTGTTTCCCATAGCAACTATCTGCAGTAACACAGGGATTAATACACTAAACCAGATGTGGGGTTCATCTTGTCTGACAACTTTTTTCAGATTGCCTGATCATATAAGCCCTACATAAATGCACAAGAAAACTCATATTTCAGCAGAAAGAGGCTGGTTAGAGAGACTCTAACTTTCATGCTACTTTCATGGTGCTAGTGAAAAGGCTGTGTGTGGTTACAATGCCAGAACTCTGCTGGGTGACCCACTGTGAGGCTGCCAGAGCACTGTAACTCCGAGTTATAGTTACGGACTTCAGAAGTTGCAATTCCCAGATGGAATCTACTGCTTCAATCACATGAATCCTTCTGGAACTGCAACCTAACCAGCAAACATTGCAAGGAAGGCCTTCTTTACTCATAAAACCAATTTGGTTTCTATGAAACATTATAGAGTATACCTCAGGAAAGGCTCAGACAGTCCTTGACCTCTCAAATTCATCAGGTTGTTGTTGGATTGATGGGTATCACAACAAATGTGGCACTGCAGTTTTGCACTAGTTCTCTTTAATGGAATGCATTGGCCACAGGCCCAGGTATGCTAAATTAGCATACTTTTTCATCTGTGGAGAAAAGCACCTAGTGTGTATTTCCCAAGGCAAAATCCATTCCTTCTAGCTCTTCCACTGTCTACAAAGCCAGTATATTATAGTTGGATGGTGACAGTATTGCCTAATCCAGCTGCACAAATCAGCATCTAACTGGACATGTGCTGTTAACTCTTTGAAAGAAAGGGGCTCCCATTTATGAGGGCAAACAGGCATTAGTTCTCACACTGTTAAAAACTGCAGGAGTAATATATTCAACCATATACACAGATAGGAAGAGATTAAGAAAGCAGCAAGGAGTGGAACTTAAAATAACACCTATAGATGTAGTATCACCTTGATTACCAAGTACTCATTTTATATTAACATCTTAATAATCATGGACAAAAGCAAATTTTTCAAAGTTGTGTTTTTGAGTCCAGAGCAAAAAACTCTAGGAAAACTTGCTGTTCAAAAATCTAGAACAAATTATTCTTGTCAAAATAGGACAATTAAAAAAAAAAAAAAAGAAAAAAAGAATTCCCAAGTCAGTTTAATTTTTCAATAATGTTCTGTTCTGCATGGCTGTTCTTATATTTCCAATCCATTCTTCTCTCTCCTAAATTTTGAATCTGAGGTACTACTAAAGCTGTCACTTAGAAGGAACCTGAATAAAATCTTGCTGAACAAGAAGCATGTTCATTCACTTACATGTCCTCCTGCTTTCTACATCTGCCTCTCAAGTTTAAATTTCTTCTTAGGTCATGGGCAATTTGGAGTTATCTGAATTTGAAATTCAAAAAGCTGCCGTAGTTTTAAAGTATTTTGCATATAACTGGGCCTCTCTTTAGAGAAAAAACACAGTCAAGGATGATTCACTGAAATTATTTGTGTCAGGGGCCAAACCCCACAAAATTACAATCAAATTGTTTCTGCCANTTTTTTCAAAAGGAAAAAAAAAAAAAAAAAAAAAAAAAAAAAAAAAAAAAACCAACAAAAAACCCCCACACAACAGAAAAAAAAAAACCCACACCACACACACAAGAAGAAAAAAGGAGACATGCTTATCTTGGCATTTCTGATACATTTCACATTACAGAGAAATGTAATAAATTTAAATTTTTAAAGGCATATAGGTATGTATTTGCACACGACATAAGTAGTTGGATATAGACTCACTCATGTGAGTGGGGAGATCAAAGTTAATGTCCTTAATTAGAGTGATGCTGGGAGAGGCCAGTGTTTCCCCCTGAGTGAGCATGTGCCCCTGAACCACATGACAGCAGCACCTCTGTCTCAAGCCCTCCTTTGGCTAGCCCAAGATTTCCAAATCTCCTCTGCATAGCTAAAAATGGCTGCAATAGAAATGTAGTAATCTTTTCAGATTTTGTGAACCTTTTTTCCTCTCCTTACTTTCCAGGGAGACACTGCGAAATCTATTTTGCATCCAATTTCAGCCTTTGCAAGGTAAACTTGGAGCTTCCAATGTGTTTGGAAGAGAGCAAAAATTATTTAATAATGCCCCATGTGATCTATGAGTAAGGTTGGTAATATCTATCAGACAAAATGGTAAGGGTGCCTCTTGTTTTCAAGTTATTCTTCAGCAACTGATGCTTTCTAAAAATAATGACCCAGGTTTCAGAGACTGGCCCCGTAACTTTTATCCGCATAAACCTGGATTTTACAAATTACTGAGGACTCAAGGCTTCAAAAAAGTTACATGCTGAATTTTCATCATACAGCTAGCATTCATGCAATCACAGAATATCCTAAGTCCAGAGGGGCCCCAGAGGGATCATCAAAGTCCAGTCCCTGCTCCTGCACAGAACAGCCCCACAAGTCACACCATGTGCCTGAGAGCATTGTCTAAATGTTTCTTGGACTCCACCAGGTAAGAATAAGTGATTTAAATTATACCACTGACAAATACAAGTTTGTGTCCTCTCTGATCTCAGGTCAAAAAAGATCCAGTAACCCCTAGAGCTAAAAAAAAAAACCCAAGTAATCCCATGGAATTAAAGCAATTGAATTGAATAATTCATGCTGGACTGAGATTTTTAATTTGCAAAATAAATAGTGGAATTGCTTTCCCTCAAGTATGCTTCCATTTTACTTCATTTTTATTTTGTTCTAGAGATTTACCAGTAATTATTCCTGAAAGACTTACAGAAGCACAATTAGGGAAAAGAAAAAAACAGACATCCAGGTAAAGTCTGACAGCATTTCAGACTGTAAATTTGTTAGGTGAAGGGACAAACATTCAAAAATTATGACACAACCTGTTATTTTCTGTAAGAATATTTGCAGTGCTCTGCTGGTCCATGTTAGTATCTCAGGATGTCCTTAAAAACACTGGAATCAGCTGTTCATCACAGCTTTGTTACCTATCTAATCCTTCTAGTTTTTTAATAAATGAAGCGTTTTTCAGATTTTCTCTAAAATTTAAGGAATGACACTTGCCAGTGTTTAAATATCTGTTGTTTTCCTCATGAAGAAGATCTGTCACAGGGAAAGACAAAGTCTGTAACAAATGCAAGGCATCAAAGTATTTCATTCTACAGCTTTTTTTTCTTAGTCTCCTATTTATATTTTCGAAATTGTTTCTGCGCTTTTTTTGTAATATCTGGGGGAGCCCTGTCAGCTATTGGCTCTGTCAGAACAAATCTCAGACTTTAGCAATCCAGAATAGCAAGTTTCATTTTCTCATTCTCTTCAGAAAAATTCCTATACACACATTCACTCAGTTCTTTCTTTTATTGAAAGCTGACATTCTACTCAAACCATTGAACTTCATAAAAGGAGGTATAATCATCAGTTCTGAGGAGGTCTCATTTTTTTTTCCATTTTTATATATACATATACACACAGATGGGACTAAGAATATGAAGCTAGCTTTACTTAAATATTTGGAGAATTTTGGTATTATGGGATAGAATTGTATCAAGCTAAGACAAAAATAAAAACACTCTTTTATAGAGATTTTTGAGAAAATTATTGTAAAGAAATTGAATTTGTGTTTCAAGTTGTACTTGATATATACTTAGCTCCTGTGGTTTTCCCATAAACGCAGCTGTAAAATCTGAACAAAGGAGGTTGATTTGTCTTTTTCTAGAATGCACAACAAAAGTTTGGGTAGATATATCCAGTATTCTACTGAGCAGAATGCTATTTAGCACTGTTATATAATAAATAGAACTTCAGAAATCACACTGACAGTGTGAATAAAAAAGAATAGATCAGCTCATCTCCCAGGATGTGACCATGCACTGCTTTTAATGGGCCTCACAAATACGGAAGATCAGCTCTCATGAGGAAAAGCTGAAACATTCCACCAGCCAAGCAATTTAAATTCTAACCATTTACCAGGAGACATAAAGGTCAGATATGTACCAGTATCTCTAGGCACACAGATACGTTATCTCCATCTCTGAAGGAAAAGAATTATTAAAGGGAGATGGTACATGAGACTCAGAAATCAGATGCAAGCGCTTCTGCTAGAAACAGCATCAGGTGAAATCTCACCCATGGGATGAAAAATCCTCCCAAACTCAAGCTCTAAAAGATTCTGTGGATTAAGGGAGAATACCCAACATCAGTCCCAAAGCATGGCTATTCTTATTGAGGATTATTTTATTCTTATATACAGACTGTGTGAACTGTTATTCTCACATGGATATTATGGGATAACACAACTAATGGAAGTATGACTAATAGCAAGTCAATATTTGGGGAGTAAAGATGCTGAAAATTCATCAGAAAGAGTGACTGACTGTGAATGCCTGGATAATTTGGATTCCAGAGTCTTTTCCTTTTAAAAAATCCACAGTGCTATCTTACTATGAATAATGGAAACCAAATGAAAGCTATACAGTTAATTTATTTTATTTAAGCCTCCCTCCAAAGCTTTGTTTCCCCAATCTGTTCAGTTCATGCTACTGGTTAGAGCTGATCTCCCTCATAAATTAACCTCTTTGGAGATATAACTCTATTTATAAATAGAAAACAAATCAAGCAGGCAGACAGAGCAGTCTCTGTGAACGCCAAGCTGAGACAAAGTTTTTTATATCTAGGAAAGACAAAAAACAACTCTTTTAAATTCTTTGTTACAATGCCTAGAGTTCAAAATGCAATTGCTAAATTAGGGGGGTGCGGCTACTAACCCTGGCATAGATTTAGCTTGGCAATGACTGGGAAATCAGCAAGGGCAGAACACTAAGTCAGGAGAATGAGGTAGCACATAACAAGCTGTGTTGAACAGCAAAACCATTTGCACAAACAAAATAAAAATCAGGATTCTGTTTCTCATTCAGATCCTGCTAGATTCAACAATGTAGTTGAAAGACAATAGTTTCACTCTCAGTTCCATGAGAGATTCTTTCAGTCCCAAATTATATCCAATCAATGTAATATTTCTTAAAATTATGGAAAGATGGTCAGGGGTTTTTTCCTCTACTCTTCTTTTTTATTTTTTTTTAACATAAGTTTTAGCAGCAATTGATTCATTGCCTAGTTAAGTCAACTCTAGGTACATCAGAATCTCTTCATGAATATTCACAGAGCTTAATAGAAAAGCTGCCCAAAAATCAGATTTGAATGAAAAACTAGGACAT
Organism: Sinosuthora webbiana; assembly: GCA_013397395.1. Classification (NCBI taxonomy): domain Eukaryota; kingdom Metazoa; phylum Chordata; class Aves; order Passeriformes; family Sylviidae; genus Sinosuthora; species Sinosuthora webbiana. The sequence continues at coordinate 38,343 of VXBN01002513.1, read as the reverse complement.
CTGTCACAGAGACAGGTAACCCTGAAGAAGTGTTTTGTTGGAAGAAACTGAAAGAGAAAAGTTAGCTGCAAAAAAGAAATTTCCCTGGATTTTTACTCTAAGCAGCATGGAAAGAAAGTCAAAACATCTCTCAAAAATTATATATATTGTTGAATTTTCCAATGTCAATACTGTCATCCTTTCAGCAAAAAGATCTGTGATGTATGCTGCTAATCGAGGAAAGGAAGTACTCCTTGCAAAATATACTGGCCTTTCAAACCATTTTAGAAAGTGCAAGGGGTGTTTCACAAATTATAGTAAGAATTCTTACCTATTTGCATCAAGCCTTGGTGTTGACAAGCCTTCCTCCACATGAAAAGGCAGTGGGAGGGGATTTCCAGAGAACTGGGGCAGGCTGCAGAGTGTGCTGCTCTCCTGCGTCCATTGCACAACTCCAGGCAGAGCTCCTGATGAGAACTGCAATCACTCAAAGGATTCAGATACCACTTTTTGTTTCATTTCCACTCCATTGCCATGCCGTAGCACTTTGAAATTAAGAGATAAAATTAGTCTTTACAGAAACAGGCAAGTTTGTCTCCTCCTAGACCCAGGAAAACTTATGCACACTCAAGCACTGAGAAAGCCAATGGCACGTCCATGCCTTGCATGTGCTCTGCAAGACTGTACAGATTATTGCCCACACAGCCATCAGGGCCCTACAGAGTTTCTCCTGAATTGCAGATTCTTGCAGATTCTACACTAGGACCATTTCCCACCATTTTGCTCACAGGGACAATACCAGGACTTTCCAAACAGAAAAAAAAAAAAGAAAAAAGAAATCTGTCTTTTCTTCTTTTTGATGTGTCAATAGTACCAAAGTACTGAGTTGCTCAGTTCCCTTCTTCTCCCTGCACAGCTCAGTGTGAGCATGCTTTATAAAGATGTGCACATTCCATAAGCCATACAAGAAAGCTGAGGTTGAACAGGTTACTGCAGTTTTGGGTTTGCTCAAGTTTAAAATACTTGTTACTTACTGCATGTCAAAGTAATTATTGTGACTTTAAAATTGAGATCTTTTAGAATCAGAGAAATAATGCTGATTTTCAAAGAGCCAGACTTTTGTGCATTTGATCAAAATGGATCAAAACTGTTGGCAGAAAATATTTTGTATTTTTAAATCCTCACTTTCCATTTAATGTCTATTAAAAAGAAAACAAATAAGTTCAAAGAAGATATTTTGAGTTGTTCATGATGTCTATCATACACATCTTCCTTGAACCTGAGCTATCATGTCTGGGTGACACCCAGTGGAGCTTATAACTTGTTTGATCTGTCACTATTTGGTTTTGTGCCTCCTGGACCAAGCCCCTCTGGACACATCTGACCTTAAAAGATTTGCTATTGATCCAGACATCCTTAATTCAGCTGTCAACTTTAGTAGTAGTTTGACTGAAGTAAAAATTAAATCATCCTTTACCTAATCCAGTTTGCTGGAATCCACTCAGTCTCATTGAGTTATCCATTTAATAAGAGACCTTTCACTAAGTTTTTCTTAATACAGAAAGAATATATCGAGCCTTAAAATCCTTATGTGTTATAATACAAATTTATACCTACTCTTTAAAAACACTAAGACCTTTCTTTTTCACACTTGTCTTCATTGTGAAGGCTCAATACAATCAGATTTGACATTTTCAAGTAGGTATTTCCTCAGTTATTTAATGGCAAAACTCTGAACAGAATGTATATGAGAAGATACACTCTTTCAAGTTCATGGAACTCCCAAAAACCCACTTCAGCTCCTCATAAAGACACACTGGGAGTTATTTGCTAGGGAATCAAGGATATTTTCTTCTCCCCGTTTTAGAACTAGCTAGTATAAAGTAAACCACTAAGCCCTCTTTCACTGTAGTAATTAATACAGGTTGAACTTACAACTCTCCCAATTTAGCTTGAACATGTAAAATTATAAACAGAAAAAAAAAAAGGGTGTGCTGAAAGGCTCATTTACAAACTCTGTAAAGGGACAAGAGGGCGTTTTATTCTGTCTGTAAGATGTCCTGATTATGCTTGAAATAGTCTGTGCAGATTTGCACAGAAGACAACCACCAGGTACCACATAATGGTCCCATCCAAACAACAGCCTGGGCAATAAAATTTCTCCTGCCAGACATATTTATTATCTGTACCACCCATTTTTGAAAAGTATGGACAATTGCTAAGCTTTTCCAATGAAAGACTGTATGGTAAATATTTTAAAGAAACAGTTTAGAAATTATATTACTGTTTCAGCTTGGCAGTGAACTACTTACTATTATAACACAGAATTCATTAAGCACCATATATTTAAAGTTTTTTCTGATGATAATTCCATGCTTCTAAAACAAAGATTATAGGTCATACTTACATTCCTACTCTAACAGTGATTCTGGGGGGGGAAATAAAAAGTCTCTATAAATGTCCATTTCAGATGGACTCCTTAGAAGGATGTCCAGCTGAAAGGGTTGATAAGGTCTTTAGCAGTGTTTAACAGGTGGATATCTGGACAAAAATAAAGTGAAGATATTATTCAAGATGTTTGCTGAAATAATATATCCAAGTCTATTCTCCACATGATTAAAACCATGCTGAAAATTTTGAGAAAGCAGCAAACAGCGAGGATGATTTAAAGACTGGAAAATCTGCCTTACGGAAAGAGATTTAATAGGTTCAATCTATTTAGCTCATCAAAGTCAAGCTTAAGGGATCTATAAGAACAGACAGGGGGAGAGTGTATCTTTCACCAGAGGGTTTTTCCACATAGCAGGCTAAGATACAACTATATTCCTTGACTGAGAGTTAAAGCTCACAAAATGGAAATCAGAAATAAGGTCTGTTTTAAACAGTAAGAATTATTAACCAGTAAGGAAACTTAACTAGGGATGTTCTGGATTCCCTCATATTTGAAACCTTTAAAACAAACCTGAATATTCCCTTTTATTTCTTTAGAGACATGATGTGCAGGCTTGATGTTGAGCCAAAAGATTATGAGCCAGTCCTTGAAGTCTCTTCCACATTTGTGTTGCTCCTTTTCTGGAACGGTCAATAACAAATCTTTGTGTCTAAATTGTTCAGCACAGGCCAACAAAGCTCTGATTCATCTACAAAATCCCACTATGGCCATATCCATTAAATCCCCCAAGGGGTCAACCAAGGGGTTGACTCATTTTCTGGTCAATAATAAGAATGAAAAAGGCACTTTCATGGTGATGCTATCTGATCTACTCAATGAGATGCATCTGCTGAAAACTCCCCTTTTTTTGCTGTCTGATATTGCTACATTTTATTGCTACAGCTATAATCTTGTTGAGAAAAGAGGGAAACAGGAGGTATGTGGAGTGAAGGATTTATTTGCCCATTTAATCTTTTAACTGGCTATAATTACAAATTATGTAACTGAGATCTTAAAGAACCTTTGAACCTTTAGGTGCTTTTAGGACTCACACCATTAGTTCTAGTTCTGAATTACTTCATAAAACAAGAAAGTTGCCAGTTTCCCTTGTGGAACTTTCTCAGACATCCTGGATGTTTAGTTTAATACAAAAACAAAAACAAAAAAAAAAAAACAACAACAAAAAAAAACCCCTTTTTTCTATATTTTTAAGGCAAACATACCATCTAAGCAAGCAATCACATAGCATTCCACCTAATCTCTGCTAACAGATATTATTACAAAGCAGCAAACCTACTTGTTCCTGGAGTAAAAGGCATAAAATCCCTTACCCTGAAAGCTGCTCACTTCTCAGTGTTACAGCTTCTGATAAAACTTATTCTTGATCCCAATTAGTACTCACTATGCGTCCTGAACCCCAAGGATTCATTAACCTCATAATTTTCATCACAGTTTTTATAACTGTAAATGCTATTATTCATATGGAAAAATCAGCCTTTAGAGTGCCATAGCTGTATTATCACCTTTTGAAGCTTAATCAGCACTTCACTGCAAAGCTGGTCTCGTTATTCTGAATGACAGGGAACTTCTTTCTGGCTGAGGAATCTGAATGGAATGTAACTGCATGGGACTTCTACCAAAAGAAAATATTAATTGACATTTATGTTCAAATATGGATTACCTTAAACGTTTCCCAGAGTACAGCCTACATATGAACCAAAGGTCTAAAAATGCTCTCCAAAACTTCTGATTATTTCTTGTTTTCTCTCTATCACCATCCTTCAGGAGTTGTTTCCAGAGCCCACTTTCCTGTTCAAATGAAGCAACTTCAATATCTCTGACGAGCTGCTTTTTTAAGCCCTGTATTTACTCACACTTTAATCTTATGCTTCTTTATAGCACATTTACCAAAATAATGAAGTGTAGGAGATGGTTTTCTTGGAAATGTTTTCTTTTGATATTATACTGAAAGAAATTGTGGATTAATTTTCAAGTGCACATTATAATATTTACACAGTTCCGACAATATTTAGATATGTAATTTGGCCAGTTGGCAAACGAAGGCATTCAGAATTTTGAATTTTATGCTGCAAAAAACATTTAAAAAAAAAAAAAATTGGGAAATCTTAAAACAAATACAACAAGCATTGAAATTTTTTTCTAATGCTTCATCAAAGACTTATGTAGCTGAAAGGCCACCTAACACAAAAGTTGCAGTCCACATTAGTGAATAAGATAAACAGGGGGAAGAAATGAACACAGGCACAAAGTCAAGAGCATGGGGTGGGGGAATAGGTGACCTCAGAAGTAAATCTTTCATCAGCACAGTGTGTGGGAAACAAATGTGGAGAAAGAATGGGCAGGAAGTCCGGGGAAAGCAGTGACAAAAGTAGTATTTTCTGTGCTCTTGCCGCTCTGCTACTAATCCCATATTTTGTTTGTACCCAAACCCTCACCCATTCACCAATTCCCAAAGCTGGTCTCTCCTGCTATTTTACTGGACACTTTACAAGTAAGAGGCAGCTTTAAGTTTGGACCTTCAGACACGGCACAGGAGTAGTACATTTTGCCATCCCACTTGCGTTCACAAAACAGGGTTTAGAAGGTAGATTTGAGGGTAGATTTTACTCTGAAGCAAGTAAAGCAAATTTATGCACAGCTCCTGTTAAAAGCAGGGTTTAGAGTTGCCAGCTGCTATGATATGAACAGGCACACTGAAAAGCGTCCTAACACCTGGATACAAACACCGTGGTAGTGCACTGGATGTAGTAAAACATAAAAAATATTTCACAGCACTGACTGCTGCCAGCCAGCAGAAAGAAAGCTGCAGATCACCAGAACATATCTCTATATGTAAAATTACCTTAACCCACTTATAATGAAACAAATGTAGGACACACACACACACACACACTGTAAGTCAGCTGCTGCTTTTTTTGCTTTTCAATTGTTTTCTAGTATCAGATATCAGTCCTAAATTTGCAGAGCCTGACAGTTTAATTTTCTCAAGTTTTTCTTATTTAATCCTGATATCAAAGCATTTTTGTAATGTTTAGACCGTTCCTCAGAAAAAGTGAGTAGTCAGGCTTTTTTATGAATACCGTTGTTCAAAGGCTGAAAGAGATGTATGTGTGCAGACCATTTGGCATTTCTTTATATGATATATTGATTTTTCCGGCAGAGGTGGTGTGAGGGACTGAAATGTTATGGTTAATGGATTAAACATTGTTATTAAGGACTTTTTGCCTGTTATGACCAATTTTGTTCTTATTAGGTCTTTTAAATCTGAAAGTAAAATGCTGAGAAATCACTTACTTAAAATGTCTGCAAAGAATAGTACACTCCTTCAGTTTTCCTGAGATTAATTTCCATCGGAATTGGGGAAGACATCATTCTATTTTGGACCTGCCACACAGACCATAGTTAAAAAGTGGTGGGCGTAGGAGCAAAGGGACTTGGTTCCTAAACTCAGAGTGCAGTTTCTTGGTAAATGCCTGCAGAGAAACCACAGGAGCAGCTTGAAGTGCCAGTGCTGGTCTGGACCACGAAAGCACTGCAAAGAGGAACAATGATATGTATAAAAATATACAAGACCTTAAATACAACCCTGGAACCCAGTATCCAAAACTTGTTGTTTCTTTTTTTGAAGAAAATGGAATGGCAGACCTTGCACAATGGCAGGTATTGGGCAGCATTCAACACTCTCATGTGAAATATTTAATGCAAAACTACTCTACTCAATGATGTAAATGCACAAACAAGACTGTAAGAAATGAGCTTTCCAAAATTGTAACTGGACAAGATTATTTCACTTCAATAGTTTTCCCAGGGACTTTTTTCTTCTCTCTTGTAGCCAGTGCCAGAACCATCACTTAAGAATTGTTACACTGAAAGTATATGATTAAAACCTCTATTATGCACCAGAACTTTACTTCCAAGTTATAGGATTATTGCTTTTTTTCTCATAATTAAGCATTATATGTTAATTCTGCTTTCTTCCTTAGAGTCATTAGCATATAAATACAGACACTGACTCAATCTGCAATTCTGTGTGAAAGATTAAGTTTTTAAATTTCAATGGACAAACCATTTACTAAAAAAATAAATATGCTTGATGAAATTACCGTTGCTTTAACATTTCCATTAATAACTGCACATCTAAAATAGAAGCAATTTTAATGCTAAATTGGACAAGATTGAAAAATGAAATTTTAGATTGTTAAATGCATATTTACTGTTATAAATGTTATATTTTCTTTAAAATATATACCTTTGGTTTAGAAGTTATTTTCTTTTCCATTTTGAATCATTAAAAAAAAAATATGGTTAAACATTTCCTGGTTGACATTTCTTATATTTTACAGGAATCCAAAAGATCAGGTGACAGAGTCTCAGTATTAATTACCAAGACTGTGGCAATATTCCAAAGAAATTTGCCAAATTGGAAGAAATCTCAAAAATATGATTTTCTACAAAGTAAAAGAATTTAAATTTTCAGCTGCCAAAAAAACAAAAGCGGGAATCTCAGTTCTTCTTCATATCCCATCCATTCTTTGTGCTGTTACTGACTGAAATTAGACAGATATAGATATATATATCCATATACATTTTTCTAATCCTAAAACAGGAACAGGCCAGGCATTCTAACTAGTGATATACATAACTCTCACAACATCACTGGTGAAAATGAAAGGGCTGCTGTGTGAGAGATGGCATGTTTGTTTCCCCTTTAATACAATATTCCTCTACAAGGGGTGACAAAGAACCCCCTGGCAGGAGGGGGATGTTATCCCCACCTTCTGAGTTCTCACCCAGCTTTTAGAACGTGGCAGAAGCAGTGACAGCCACACCAAAGAGCAAAATTCACCTCTCAGGCAGGGAGCCTACGAAAAGATCAAGGTGCACACAGTCATGGGGTGCGTGACTTGGACATTTTTTGTCTCAGTCTACATTTTGGAGAAACAGGACAGATTTGAAAGAGAATTCAGAATTAAGTGGCATAATCTTTCTCCTACAGCCTGCCAAATGTCAGAGCCTCTTCTGTCTTATGCTGACAGCCTTTGTAAATTGTTCCGGGTGATATTTGCTAATCCACGGGGAATTTTCACATCTTCCTTTGCTTCTAAATCAGATGGTGAGCTCTTGGCAGCTGACCAGAAAGTTAGTGCTTTTCCCTGCTGAATTATCAATCAAGAAAGTTTCTTACTGCTCTCTTCTGCAGGCACATTCCTTCACACACTAAATTATCTCCGATGGACCAATTGCAGCGGGGTTAGCACACTAAAGCCATTTGAATGGAATGCATAAAACTCTTTATTGCTACACAGACACAGCTGCACCAGCAATTCATATCTTTGAGTGGCCCAAAGGAGTTTTCTGTATGGCCTTTTCAGTAGTTAATATATGTTCTGTAACAGCTTCTCTGGCAAGTTTCTTCCAACAGTGCCCTACAGGTAATATAGACCACTAAACCCACTAAATATCCTCATGACAGGGAAAGATGTCACACACAGGAAACAATGAGCAATTCAGTGCTCCACATAGCCTCAGTTCTGCTCTGAAAACTCTCCATCCAACTCGGTTCAGAAAATATTGGCAAATCCCACTGAAATGTCATATCAGAGCAAGAAAACACTCATTCCCTTTCTACCTCAGGCGAGACACACATAAAAAACACCTGGCTTGTCTGCTTTGTTCTCAGTGGTAGCAGCTATCAGTGATGTCCCAGCTCTCCCCGTGGAGCCTTCTCCAGCCCCCTTTCTCTTTCTACAGCACTTTATCTTTGTTGACTTCGTTGCTTTTTCTCCCCAAATAACACTGCTCTAAACTGTATGCTCTGTATTTTGAAGATACTCATCTCCCACAGCAGTGCAGTTTGTAAAGCAGGAATGTTTGTGTGGCCACGGGTGCTGTGGGACACTGCCAGAAGCTTCCTCCAAGTCCAGCAAAGACAATCCCTGGCAGCTCCAAGAGGGATGTCCTGGTTGCTGAGGAGGGACCAATTAGAAACTATGTTAATGCCTCTGTGGTAATGATGCCTTGGGAAGGCTGACCTGAAACGGAGACTGGACAGAGACAGAGAAGAAAGTAGGTATTTATTTAAAGGCCTCTAGTTGGGCCTTAGGCCAGACAGGGCCTGATCAGAGCTACACCCAAGGTGGACTAAGAACGGTCACAAAATGGATGACCAGTCACGAGGTCTCACACTTTTTTTTTTTTTATAATTTTAGCTTTTGGTCCATTTGCATATTGGGGTTTAATTGTCTAATTACAGCTTCAGGTTGTGAGGTCCCATCCTTCTTGTTCCTCCCTTCAGTCCACTGTTTTTTGTGCTTTTGGGCCTGAAACTTGTACTCATTGTCCTTGGTCTTCAGCAGGAAAAGGATTAGTTTTGTCTACCTACCCTGTGAAGAGAGCTTACCAACACTTAATATGAGGCTCAGAACTACACACCTAGGTAGCACAGAATCTGAAAAACATGAAAGCTAAAACTTAAGGCATCAAAAACATACTTAGGAAAAGGCACCCGCGAAGACACCAAGATCAGCGGAGGAGGAGGGTGAGGAGGCGTTCCAGAGCTGAGAGTCCCCTGTGAAGGAGATCCACGCTGGAGCAGGTGGATGTCTGAGGGGAGGCTGTGACCCCGTGGGAGGCCCACGCTGGAACGGGCTCCTGGCAGGGATCTGCAGACCCTGCAGGAGAGAGGAGCCCACACTGGAGCAGCATTCCTGCTAGGAACTGTGTTCCTGTGGAGGGTCCACACTGGAGCAGGCTCGTCCTGAAGGACTGCACCCTCTGGAAGAGTGACCCATATTCCACCATTTCAAGGCAACAAGAGAAAACCTGATTTTGGATAAACAATATGTAAAGGGTGTTGAAGGAGGCAGAGAGGAGATACTATAGGTATATCTTGCATTCTGACTGGCTGCTCTGAACAGCAGAGTTTTCTCTGAACTGTGCAAAACAAAAGTTCTCCTAATGAATATCTGATGATTTTCTGAATGAAGTTGTTTATTTTTTGCTTTTCAAGGAGAGATCTTTGTAAAAGTATCCTAAAATCCAAGGGAATCAGTGCTGAAGAACAGATCAAAATCAAATGCTAAAGATCTGGCCTCTCACAGCTAAGGGTTAGACCACAGCAGAGGAAAGCCAAATTTCCCATCTAAATTCACCCTAATTTTACCTATGTTGGTGTTTCAGATCAAGCACTTAGCTCCACTAAAGTAGTATTATTAGTTGAAAAGAAATTCATATTAAAGTACTGTCTTAGACTTTAGTAAAAGTCTAAGACAATTAGTAATTAGTAAAAACTAATTAAAAAATCAGTTATTTTATTTGCTTCCCATTTCGTATATTGGCATGTTAAAAAAGCTTTTGTTCACTTCTGTTTGGAAAAGAAAATAAATCCCCCTTAGCAAATCCAATATTCCATCATTCCATGAAGGGCAGAGCAGAAAATCCTACCAGGGAGAGGAGCACTGTGTAGAACGCGGTAAGTAGGAACAGGAATGAACCAATATAAAGATCAAGGAAATTCTCAATGATCAATAGATCCAAAGAGCTCGTTATTATGATAATTTATGTCATGACTTCTCTCTCTACACATTCTATGGCTGCTAGCAATGATGATGCTGCTGGTAAAATGACAAGAAAAATGCCTCTTTTTTTTTTCGCCTACCGATCTATATTAATATTTTACAGAACACATAAAATAATGTAGCAACTTTTTTTTTAAACCAATGTATACACGAAACACTCCAGAAGGACCAGACAAACTAATCAAATAAGAATGCAATGGGATTGGTGGGATTAATCATGTGAAATTAGGTTGCAAGAAATTTTGCTACATGTGCCAAATCAGAATAAATTTCAGTTGGGGAATACCAGGAGAAACACCTTGCTAGTGGCATTCAAAGCTAAATCTCAAGCTAAAAAATGAAATTTTATTTTTATGATTTTATTTAACATAATAAAAACATGAATTTTGGGCTCAAGGAGAACTGATGCATTATGATAACTTGGATTGCTGTTGAAAAAAGAATATAGTCACCTAAGTCACTGTAAAGCCTATTGCTCTAATTTTTTTTTTTTTTTTTTTTTTTTTTTTTTTTGAAAACAAAAAGAAATGAACTGCATAAGAAAAAAAATCTTTAAATGTTCCTTTAAAAGCTGAGGCATTTGCTATTCATGGGAAGTGTAGTATTTAATAGAGAACAGACATGGTTTTGCCCACAAAAACCCCCTAGTTTTGATGAAACCAAAACTTCTCACTGGACAAGTGGAAGACACTCATTTCAGGGCAAATACCTGATTCTGAATAAAAGAAGGTTCTCAAAGACAACTACTGAAGGTCATAAATAAACACAGGGCACTGTCTGACACAATCAGATGGACACAGGGGCCTATCCTTATAAGAAAATGTTTGGCTTGGGTTTTTCTCCTCCCATTCAACTGAATCAGACCAGTCAACTAAGATGCAGCTTCTCAAATGAGAAACCAGCTTAAAACAACTTCTGTCAATCTCAGCTGACTTTAAAAATTGATCTCAGGTGGATACCAAAGCATATACTTCCAAGGAGCAATAATAGAAATACATTTCTCTTCTCTTTTTCCTGGCTGGCAAGGAGAAAGTTTCATATGTAGCATAATTTCATTTTTAAGTCTAATGGGTTTACTGTTTAAAAGCATTTGTGGGTAGGCTTGGGCTCAAAGATGGATTTTGCATTTTCTCATAAAATAAAAAAGCAAAAGTCATCTCATATTGACTTGTCTTGGTGAAAATACTATGGACACAATAGTTCCCACCAACTGGCCCTTATTTCAATTCACAATAGTCAATAGCCATTGTGGACATTTTAGAGACCCTTTTGAGGGTCTAACTGTGTGATAGATTCTGCCAAATAGATCATCAAGAGAAGAAAAAGCCCATGTGACCCCCCACTGCATATACTGTCTAGCCCTTCTTCATAGACTAGAACTCCAGTTTGGCATGAAAATCAGCCTGATGCTTTCTGCGGGGGAAAAAAATAAAAATTAAAAAAAAAAAGGCAAAACAAGATAAATGATCCCACCCAAATCCCTCCTTTCCAACTGTTAACTTTAGCTTGCCAGCAAATCATTTCTTTGAAAGAGTCTCAGGCTTATCAGGTGGATTCAGAAAAAGATTATAAATCATTGCTCTTGATAGCTGGCTGAGCCAGTACAAACCTCTCCACTCTGGGGGTCACTTAAAATGATAACTTGGGTTAAAATGTTCAGAAGCAAAGAAATAACCTTGTTCAAGCTCCCACTTACAGGTAGGACCCAATGATACACTCACAGGTAACACTGTGGTTCTGCACAGACAGTTTTAAATGAACACATGAACTGAAAAGGTAATTAATTTATTACAAAGGGCTATTTTTATAGGTTATAGTTATGGCTGAAAGCTTAAAGGTTTTTCTGCTTCAAATAATTATATTAATATTTCTTTTGGAAGATCAAAAGGAGGTTGAAAAAATTATTTCTTTAAGAAGCAGAAGTCTTGTGAAGCAATGCCATTTACTTTCAGCCGTGATGTGATTTCCTTTGGATATAAATGTGCTGAACCTCAATCAGGATGCAGAGCAGACAGTTAAAGGAGAACTTCAAAAAGCCCTGAAAAAGGGAAACCTGCATAAAAGTTCACAGTAATTTCTGCATACAGTTCTGAAAATGAAAGGGCTTTGTAACACGAGTCCTCAGTTTGCAATTTAAGGTGCCCTGTTCATCTAAGATGCTTTTCTTGAGACTGCTTTTTGCTTTAAGATTCAGACAGACAAAAATTAGCCTTTAGATGTTTTCTCTTTTTAAAATTCTGTTTCTTCTTACATTTCAGAAGCCCTAAAGTCTTTAAAATGGGGCTTTCTTTATGTAGCTTTTTTGGACAAAAAGAATACCATCTAACTGTATCATTTTCCACACTTTTAATATGAAGTGTTAGAAAAAGTAACTCACCTCAGTGGGTAAGGATGACTAATCCCTCAAAAATACGGATAAAGAAAATTGAGAATAGTTAGTATGAGGCTGTAAGATAAAGCATATCCTATCTTAACACAATTTTAATATTTTAATACATTTCAAATATCTTTCTAGTCATGAAAAATTAAGGCATACGATTTTAATAAAGTACTGGGGAACCCTCCAGGAAACAGGAAGCCTAATGCAAGCCATATGCAAATCCAGACCTGTGACTTTGTTATAAGTATATGGCATATGTAAAAACAAATAAATATACTGGGTTTAAAATTCTGGTTTGAAAACAGCAATTTTCATCTCAGCTATATTTTGATATAAATATAACAACTTGCTCCACACAATAAAATGTAAATAGTCAGTTCCCTAGAAATGACAGGGAGGGAAAAACAGAAATGAAAAATATTGTGTAGGAAAAAGAAGCATCCAAGAGCAAGACCCTTCAGAAAAATATTGACAGATATAATGAAGAAGTACCAGTAGAGAATGTTAACAGAGTAGCTCATAGCCTTGCTGAACGTAGAAATAGTGAGTTTTATAAGATGAATTAATACAAAACAAGACAGTCAGGGATTCCAGGAATGGCAAGTTGTCAGAGCCAGATCCCATGCTTTTAAAAGCCTTAAGTCAAAGAAAACACAGAAAATCAACAATGTAATTTATATGCCAGCAGCAAAGATGACACCACATCAGATAAGACTGATGTAGAGATGATGGGCAAGACAAGGCTGATAGGAGAAGTAACCTTGTACAGCTGCGCCACAGGAAACCAAACTGGCTTTGCAACAGAGGAAAACAGACTGTGGGAAATGTGGAAAAGCATCAGGCCAAAAGAGGAATTAGATTTCCAACAGGGGACAGGGATGTAGCAGGTGTTACAAAAATAATATTTTCAGAAAGCACTCAGGCCACTCAGAGCAGCCCATGATGGGATGCAATCATCAGATAATGGTCTCCTGGGAGATAATGTCATTAGTACAGACCACAGGGATGACTCCAAATAGACAAAATATTGCACATCAGGCTGATTCAGTGCAGAAGGGGCCTTCCTTTCTGTTAGTCACTTTCTGTCCCATTTCCCACCAGTATAACCAGGATTATGATCCTGCTGTGTGCTGCACATGAGGAAACAATTCTGAGCAGAATTGCAGTCCCTTGCTGGGAAATCGTGGAGGTTTCAGCAGCAGCAAGTGTAAAAGTCTGTTTTCATAGCTTAGGGCTATCCTAAACCCTACTAGTATAATTTCCTTCTATCCTCACCCCAGCACACAGAACATACCTAATAAAGAGATTGGTGTAATACATACACAAACAATCTGATAAGGACTTGAGGAACCAAGCTGGATTCAATGTTTCAATGACAGAGATAAAGCAGGATTGCCAGGATTCTGCTGTGAGGTGGACACTCCACAGCTGTTTAAGCGTGTGATTATTTTTTTAAGCTTCTCTTATTTTGGTGTGTCTGTAAGATTCTGTTTACACTTTAAAGAACGAGAGTTCTTCACAGTGCTGTAAAAGGACTGGCTTGTATTTATGCAAGTCATCTAACATCAAGCTATAAGTGTAGTATGGAAAATTACTCTTACAACTGTCTAAAATGCATTTGCAAGCTTTTCTGCTCTTCCCAGAACAAAGGGCCTAAATTCCAAAGATCTCAATCTGTAACCAGCGCAGCTCCTCCTTGATGCTCTCCACATTCCAGCTAGAATTTCCTTCTCCATTTTTATGTTGCTTCATACTCAAAAAAACACCGATGACAGTAAATGAGAATATCACACACAAACCCTTAGATAGTTAAACTTGTAACTTTGAGCTTTCATAAGTTGCTTCTGATTTTGAGTAAAGAGGACGGACCAAAGACAATTATGCAATTACATTCTACCCCTACTCATAGTACACAGTGTGGTTCTAGCTAGTCAGTTAGTGAAATTTGTTGCCAATGCTTTAAGCATAACCAAAAGTTTGATTGTTGCTTTCTCCTGTTTCATTGCAGTATTTGATACTTTGCTTTGACATTTTGACCAACATACAAAAGTTGTTTTCACAAATGCTGAGAGAAGCATGCACACATTTTATAACTGTTTTTTGGCTACTGAGCTACTATCTTAAATGTATTTTTATTGAGCAGTATGTAGATGACTTTCTAAGATGAATCCCTTAAAAAATGAATGTGCTCATTCCACTAATATGATAAGTACTCTCATTAAGAGGAAAGGAAAACATAAACATAACGAAGGTTCACTCTGGGTAATATTTTTTTCATCAGGGTTCAGTGACACATGAAAAGGGAACAATATCTAATTTTCTAAATCTGCATTCTTCACATCTGAAGCAACTGAAAAAGTTAAGCCTGTCCATTAAAGAGCAGGAATGAAATTTTCCTGTCCATTTGTTGGTTTTCCACTTCCAAAAATGACATCAAATGTATTAATGAGATTTTTAATAATTAATTTGCTCTACATTTCAGCATCAGGAAGAGAGAAGACTGAATAGCCCTACCACATAATGCACACAAGTTTATGAAGGTCAGCCTTGGTAGGAGACTATGACATTTAATAGCATTGGTTTGCATTTTAGGAGACACATTTATTTTTATGGAATGACTAAGATTTTTTTTTGTGTTGTTTTTCATGGGTTTGGAAAAGAAACATAGCACTATAATGCAGGAGATGCAGGATATTATTGCTGGCTTCCTAATACATGGCTTGCATTACATATTAAAAAAATATAGTAACATGTATCAAGGCCTATGCTGGTACAAAACCTTCTGCCATGTAAAACTGATAAGTGATTTTCATGAGTTTTCATAAATTTTGGAAGAGTTTGGTTAGCTGAGCCTGATTATAAATGCAAAATTAGAAACATTAGGAATGAAGCTAAATGATCTAAATGCTCAAGAAATAAAACCAGAGACATCAGTGTGAACAAGAAACTGAATGCAGAAAAAGAAGGAATAAATAGAGGACTATCCAGAAATTATGCTCAAAAAAAAGAAGGTGTTTGTAAGGGTTAATTATATGCATACATATGTCCATTCCACAAGAACAAACTCCAGCCTAGACACACTGCTCCTGACAATAGATTTGATGGTGACAGTCCTAGACTATAATTATAATCTGGACATTTAATAAACTGGGGTACAATCAAGCCAAGATTTAAAGTTTGAGTTCCAAATGCTACCTGATTTTATAGCACTGTTGTTAATCCTTTAAAATCAATACTGAACCCAATCAGCATTACATATCTTAAGTCACAGGATTAATTTTCTGCTCTAAAAAGGACAGGCTTCAAGGAGTATAATTTCTAGTATATCAGGTTAATGATCACAAGAATTACATTTCTGCTACTGTCTCACCAAAATTTATATAAAAACACACCTTTAAAATCTTACCTTTTTTCCTCTGTTTTCTCTTTCCCTTCTAAAGCAAGGGATACCAAAGCTTCTGTCATTCCTTTATCTTTGATCATTATTTTCCTGGTCTTGTAACTTTAAATATGTTTTCCCACATAGTTCAGACTCACCAGCACTGGGGGAAAGGGGAAAGAAAAGGAAAACAGATGAAGAAATTTTAAATCAAAATGAAATCTTGCAAAGTAACATTTGAATTATGGCACTGTGAAAAAAAAAAAAATACAATTCTAAGGATCTATTCTGTGACTGCCACCTGTAACTGTTGGCAGGAAAAAGAATATTAATTTTAGTCTCAAATACAGACATTAAATAGGATCTTCTCATACAGCTAACATGCATATCTGGCTAGATCTTAGTAACTAAACTGTGCATTTGTCATATATGCATATCTGTGTCAAGCATTATAAGCCAATGCTTCTTTGTGTTTTCCTTAACCTGACCTCTTGTTGATGACCATTTTATTTTGGATAGCAAATATCAAAGCACAGCAACCTCATAATCTCTAAAAATACAGTGNATCTTCTCATACAGCTAACATGCAAACCTGGCTAGATCTTAGCAACTAAACTGTCTGTGCATATATCAAAGCATAGCAATCTCATAATCTCTAAAAATACAGTAATTACTCTAGTGATATCCAACAAAATCCAGTCTCAGTTTTATACCAAACGTAAGATAAAACAGGTAGCTAGACTGTGAGTAAATGTTATTTCCCTGTGCCTGAAATCCAGCTTTTGAGAATGAAAATTTCTGTCTTACTGATTTTGCTTAGTTACCTAAGAGAGGAAAGGTGAAAACTTCCCAGATTTTGCCAAAGTTCTCAGGTAAGTTTTTCAAACCCAGAAGTTTCAAACACAGAAGGTTTTTATACACAGATGTATGCCTCAGAATATCTGGGTGCCCATTGACTCAAGCAAACCTAAATTTCCATCCAGGCCACAAAATATTTGCAGCCAAAGATAATTTCTTCAAAAACAGAACTGAAACCAAGGAACTACTTAAATACATATTTCAATATGTCTGCACTACGAATATGAATGAAATCATATTTCTGTATTCACATTCATAACACCCTTTTGCAGATCAACCAAAATCTGTAATGGTTGCAGTCCTAGTGATAACAATTGCACTGACACCTGAATAGCATAATAAGAAAAAGCAATTTTATACTCCCAGAGTACACACAAGTTTTCTTTTTTTTTTTAAGATGAATTATAAATTGGAATTATTGTAATTTTTTCTGAAAAGGGTAGACATTTGACAGAAGTGTTAATAAAGGGTGTAATGCTGAGATTCAAAGCTGGACAAAAGAGAAGTGAAAATAGATCACAAAATTGGAGTGGGCTACATTCTGAGAGAAAACAGAGAAGCAGCTGCAATAAATCAGTAGCATGCTATGCCATCATCTACATAACAGCTTTCTGGGACACTGAGGCAGAGAAACAGAAGTGTTAATTTATTACTTCGTGTTCAATGTATTCATTGCCACTTGTCAGTGCATAGCCTGCATTTCCTTTTTCTTTTTTTTTTTTTCTGTTTTGCTGCTGGATACAGTATTGACTCAGGGCTGCAGTTTACAGCTCTTTAGCTCACTTTGCTATTGGATGAAGGACACTTGGGTGTAAACAACATCAAGGTAGCAATATGCATTACCATAATAATTACTCTGGTGTTTGGTAAGACAACAGGAAGTAATCAACCACTTTTGCATTGATGTAATGTTGTACAAAGCACTGGAGATATCACTGTAATTTGGCACATGCTAAATTACCCAAAAATGCAGTTCTGACACACATCTGCTTTGACTGAAAATAAACAAATAGGAAAGGGAGTGTGCACTTGCCTTGCTAAAGAGTCTAAGTAAATAACTGAGCAGAAAAAAAAAATAGTGAGGCTAAAGCAAAGGACAGAAGCTGTTCCAGTTAATTGATGCATTCTTTCCCATTACAGCAAAAGCACAGCTGTTGAAAGGAGTAACTCCGAAAGCAAAAATAAAATTGCATTGGACTACTCTGCTGTTGTTGAATATGCAGAAAGCTGACAGCCTCAAATAGTGTTACCAAGGTAAAGTCATGTTCCACTCTCTGGAGGTCAAGGGATAGTGAACCTGTCCCTTAGCTTCTCCAGGTACTTAAGTTTTTTTTTAAGATTTATAGACCCTTGTGTTTTTCCATATATGTAAAAATGCAAGTTTGTAACTCCTGCTCACCCCTCAAAAAATACTGATTTGAAAGAAAGTTGATTCCATAACAACACAGAATGCTGTCCCACCTTCTTCATGCAGTTGTTCATAGCTGAAAAGAAGGACTCCACATCCACAAGACAGTGGGCTTCCATTACTATTTTGGTGGTATTAAGGCCTTATGACCCTTAAAGTTAGTGCTGTGTCTTCAAGTCTGTCCTTTATGATCTAGAGCTGCCAGAACAGGCTTGGTGAAGGATAATGAATATCAGAAGCAATCAAAAGCAATTAAAAAAAAAAATTCATCTTTCTACTCTGGCCTTCATCAATCATTCATAACCACTGCAGCTACTTCCAGTTTTCTGCTTTACAGCAGCCCAGCCCAGAAAGGCATGTCTTGTGTCTTGATATAACACGAGGTCCTGCATATGAAATCAAAGCACAGTGGGACCAAAAGTGCTCACTGATGTGCCATCTTCCAGCTCAGAAAAAGTATTTCTTTCTTTCATGACAATTGCATTCACTCACAAAACAAAGGACCGTTGCCCTTTCTGAACACCAATTTCTGCTAAACAATGTTCCTTCATCATTTATGCTTTGGGCCCTTTTCTGCCTCAGGCAAACCAGGAAATGAGATTTCTTATTTCTCTTTTACTAATTTGTTCCTGGTTAACATTTTAAAACAGAGAAAACATATTTGCCTCAAGCTTTCATTAAGTAAACATTTTTTTCAGCTCAGGTCTCCTTGCATGTTAGGGGTTTTTTTTCTCCACTTTTTATTGATTTTTTGCTTTGTTTCATTTTGCTTTACTGTATTTTTTTTTCCTCTTTAAATTTATATTACTCTGGTATTTATCTCAGTATATTTTCCCATCTAATTAATCTCCCTCTTTCCCTGTACCATTTGCTTTCAGTCTCCTCTCTGCCCCTGTTACCCTTCCACATCAATCACCTCTTCCCGTCTGTATTTTTGTCAATTCCTGTCAGGAGCCTGTAGACAATCCTCAAAACCACCAGCAACCTCTCAAGCTCTTGTCTCTTCCCCACATGCACACACCCATGTGCACATCCACACAACCCACACAAGGATTTTTCAGAAGTAGTCAATGTTTATTTCAACAGAACAATTTACTTTCCCCACACAGACTCTCCATCATGTGTATCTTTCTTCCCCAGAACTATAAAGATGGGCATGTAGAGAGGAAAATCAAATGTTTTGTTCTTTTTCTAGAAAGGCAAAATCATTACCTCTATTTTTCAGCTTCATTTGCTAGTTGGTGCTGGACCAAGGGCCATACACGTTAGTTACAACTGGATAATTAGGGACAAGAAATATATTGTCTGACTATGTATCATTGCCTACTTATTGAGAGTAAGTGAAGGGAAGACATTTTAGAGAAGAGTAGGCTACCATGAAGGAGACAGAGGCAAGCTGCTCCTTCAAGAAAATATTTCATACCTGATTTCCTGAGCTCATGCGTGTTTGCACTCTATTATCCCACCATTTGCACACCCTGTACACCGTTAAGGTCAGCACTTCTATCTCTAACACAAACAGGTTATAATCCAGCCATCTGAGACTACTGCCTAGAAAACTAGCAGCAGCAACACTGCAGGTGACTGCCTGGTTTTGTTCTGCAGTTCCCAGTACCACTACCATTTTAGAAAGACTTCCATGCAGAGGCAACTTTTGTTTGCCCATAGAAGTGTCCTTGCTTTGGTTTGCATGATTAATTTGAGGTAAATAAGTTACTTGGGTATTTCTCTACATTTAGTTTTCCAGGCTCAGGATAAAATGAGATGCATGCCTCCAACTGCCTTAGCAGTGTCATTTATGTTGATAAAGTATAATAGAATTTATTTTGATGAAAGAGAGTGAACCATATTAAAACTGGAAAATTTGGTCTTAGCTATGACAGGTTTCATGTATGTCACAAAAATAGAACAAAAATAACTGGACATAGAAATAGACATATTTCTCCCCTTCCAAAATTTGGAGATGTCCAATTGATCTTCTAGCTTTTAAAAACTGTACAGAAGAAGAGTAAACTGTCAATTACAGTGTAATTTATCTCTGTCAACTCTAGACACGCCATGCAACATGACAAACAGCTGTGCAAGATAATTCCTTCATCCAAGACTGCTAGGCCAATTAAGGAATCTTGTGGTTGGATAAAGGAGCTCTCTTTTTTCTTACAGTAGAATGTTGTGCAATTATACCAAGTGTTCAAAAAGTCCTGTGTGTATGTTTTAGGGGACCAAAGAGAAACAGTACATTTTTGGCACTACTTTAGCACAAAATACCAGTTTCTCTGTGTTTCTTTAGCTGTAATTTAACCTGTTCTTAAGGAGAAATTTTCAATTAATAACTCCTTAACAGCAAGTCACACTTACTACAAAGAAAAATGCTTTGCTCAATACAAAAAAAAAAAAAAAAAAGTTTCTGATTTTATGTGAGCATAAAACAACACCGCAATTTCTATTCTAATTAAAAGCATGTGCCTCCTGCCCCGAGGTACAAAATTTTAGTCAGTCTGTTTCCTAACCCACATTTGTAAAAGGTGACTGGGGAATTCAGATGCCTGAATTTTAGTTCTTTGACCTAAAAGGGTCTGATTGTCAGAGACTCCTCTTAATCTTTTCACTGAAAAGCTGCCTTCTAGCAAAAGAAACAAAGAAAATTCCAAGGTTTGTGTAGATCAACTGTTTGATGCAGTTGGTAGAATTTCTGAAAGAAAAGTGTGTTGAGCAGATACTTCTGTTCTACAGCTGGAATAGAAAAAGAGCAAATACCCATGATGGTGATGCTGAGGAGCAGGAAGACCTACCTACTTGTTGCTAAAAGAAAAGCATTTTCAAACCAGCAGCTTGAAAATCTTTAGCCTAGAGCCTTAAACAAAGTAGCTTAGAAGACTGATGAACCACTATTGGTACTCTGTAACAAATCTTGGAAACTTAAAAACCTTCCAAAGACAGTCTTGGTCCTGCCAACACCATCCTAATATATTCAACTTACAAAACCATGGGGAATTATAGGCAGATCAGCCTGACAATTATCCCCTATAAATTAGTGGAACTACTAGTATATAATGAAATTCTTGAAGATAAAGTAATTTTGAGTTAATTATCCACATGACTGGAAGGAATGTAGCGGAGGTGTATAAAACAGAGTAGAAAGAATGTGAAGAGAGATCAACTACTGACTGTCTTTCAGGTTAAGACCTGGAGGCATCAAATGAAACTAGCAAGAAGAAAAGAGTCACCTAAAAATTGAAGTGGTTCTTAACAACACTCTGGTTTAGTGAGATGACTTCTTAACTTAAAGATTTTTGTGGGTGGTATGTTTATAAAAGTCAAAAAAAAACCACTAGGCAAGTTCTGGGGAAAAAAATAAGCCAGAAAACTCAGCTTAGCTCTTAAGTCTTCTAAGTTTCAAATTGGTAAAAATTTCCAGAATATTCCAGAGAAAAAAATTGCTGTTTGTCTTAAGCACAGGATATTTCATTTTGTCCCAATCACACAATAATGAGCTAGAAGCATCTTTTCTATGGTCTTTTTCATCATTCTCTAACAACCAATCATCTTGTGAAATACTTGTAATCTAACACCTAATACTTCAAAAATTACAGCGTGAACAGAAGGCAAAATATTCAGAAGCCTTCGTAAATTAATGTTTAGCATGGCTGAAAAAAGGAAAATGCCCCTGTTCACATGTGTATATGTATATTTAAACTGAAAAGTCAGATTCTCACAGCCAGCATGACCAGGACCTTTTTGAGAGCTGGATAACATTTGGAGTTGTATTAACAAAAACAGCTTTATATCTCCCCCAAAAGGGGAGCTGCCTCTGGCCTTGGAATTTGTGGATTGACTAGTCTTATTGTTCATCCTTTCCAGTCTGGGGCTTTAATAAGATGAAGGTTGACAGACTACCTCATATGCCTATGACACTTGCTATCAAAGACAAGAATTACTGTCAGTTTTCTGCATCACAGTTTAACACTGTCATCTTTTTGGGTAAAGCTTTTACATACAGATGCTGAAGTTCACCTGTGTGGAATGGGGGATTTGTTCTGGCTGAAGAATGAGAAATTGGCCAAAGCTAGAAGCAGTTTATTGAAAGGGATGAACTGCTGCAGGTAGGGTTTTTTTTTTTAAATTGTTTTATCTGATCTGGCCTTTTCACCTATTTACATTCTCTTTAGCTATGCTTTACTGAGCAAAAAGGAATCCCAGTCTCCTAAGGTGAAGGAATAATCATTATCCGTATGCCAAACAGATGGAGGGTATTGGTCCAGGCACCCTGTATTCTGATTTCCACAAAAGAGAAAAGAGGGACACGTGAACCTGTCATATGAAACTGACAGATTTAGCCAAAAAGCAACCTTGGTGTCAGAAAGAAATTTCTCTGTAAAAAGTGTGTTCAATGGAGTGTTGGAACACAACTTGGAGGTTTAGCACCTCCTCTGCAAGCTGTGCTTACCTGCTAAAATCATCTATGTAGATATGACCTAACCAACCCCCTGCTGAGACAGAGATCTTGGTGACACCAAAATCTCTGGGCTCTCTGCTGTCTCAATGTTATAAGGAACAAAATGTTTAGCCTAATTAAGATCTCCCTACTCTAGTAATATGAACTACAAAGGCCTGTGATATAAAAGAGATTAATTAGGTGAAATAATGCCTTCTGATCTGAAAATTTATGAAAATTTAAAAAACTTTAGAAACTCCAGTTAGTAATGGTGTGTATCAGTAGCCTGTGTTCTGAGATGTGGTTCCCAGATTTCATTTTACTTCTGCAATGTCAGCCTTACTGAGTTTGATCTGTGGCAGCTTGCCTTTGATACTCTGGCCTTGTTTTCAACAGTGTTGGAGAAAATTTGTAAAAGGCTCCAGATGAAATGACAGTGACACAGCTCATTTTCAATTAAATAATAATTCTAATTAAAAATTACCTTTTTTTTTATTATTCTTAGAGGATTGATCGTAGCACAGTGTTTAGATTTGGAATCTTTATATAATAGCTTCAGGCCTCGTGGATAGCTGGGATTATTTTTATTTTTTTTTTAGCTTTTCTTACAGCTCCTACTGTGACAAGTTAGAAAGTAGATGTTATCTGCTTAACTCAAAAACATTCACAGAAACGCAAAGTATTAGGTAGCCTTTAGAGAAACACCCAGTGAAGCCTTTGCAGCTGAATGCCTTTTAAATACCTGTCAGATGAATATTCAGTCACATATGCAAATGTAGGGTCTCTGTTACTTTAGTAGATTGATTTGTTATTTGAGATCAAGGCATAGATCACACCAAAAGCATATCAAAACATCAGGCCTTTATAATATTCTTGTACAGAATATATTGCAGGTAGTCTTGTTTGTGTTTTTTATCCCTCTTGGCAGTTTGCTTTCTTTCTATAGGAAAATAAAATCTAAATTCCTTTTAGCTTTGTCACTCCTTATGCTTTGATAAAGTGCTTCATCACTGAGGCTTTACAAATAACCTGAAAAGGAGGTTTTGATACTGTAATACCAGATCTATGCAGTATCCAGCATCTCAGAATTAGTTATATATTGCAGATAAATTCAGCTAAAAGATTTGGAAAGTCAAACAGGATGAAGATAACTCTGTATTTCACAAGTAGATAACTGGCTCTGTAAGACGTTCAAGCCAGTGAGGGAATGGGAAGGACTGCTACCCTATTTCAGGGACTATTTCAAAGCAGGTTATTCACCAACTTCTTTAGGTGTATTTTAAGAAAAAAAAAAATTTTGAATGTTACTCCTGAAACACTTTCAGAGAAAAAAAGAATAAATATACTGGGTGGAGAGCTTTAAACAAAGATCAAAAGGAAGTAATTACTGACCACTGAAAGCTTGGTTAGTTGAGATGAAGCATGTAAAATTTTGCAAGTCTCTTGCTATACACACCAGGATATTAATAAATCAGACAAGTAAATCCAGATTGCCAGGTGTCCCAAACTTCAGCCAAAATTCCTCTGCTTCCAAAAAGACCTAGGACTCCTTACCTTCCTTTTCTCACTCTTACTGCGTTCTTGCCTCCCCCTCTCCAAAAGGATGCACACAACAGTCCTATGCACTGGGCAGTTTTACCTGCCTAGGTGAGGATACAGTCTCCTCCAGATATTCTACAAAGTAATTCTTTCCATTTGGAGTCTCTGGGAACAGCTGTTAGACGTGTTGCTTCCATTCAAAATTATGAGTGGGCAGGACACCAAACTGCTTAGCCTCTGTATAATCCCATTACACAATGGAGGATAAAAGTTTGTTATTTTTTTCTTTTTATTTCTCCCTCCCAGAAGAAAAAGAAAATCTCAGCTCAATTTTGTCATTCTTCAGTATTCTCTGTTCCACTGTTGCTGTAAGGGATTAAAAATCCCTCAGTAGCACTCCTTTTTTTGTCAGCTGTATCACTTGGCACAACAAAAGATGTCAGTTCTCCCTACAAACTCTACCTTATCTATGCTTAACCCACTACATCTACAAAACTACTTTCAAAAGCTGAAAATGCAATAGAGGCCAGCCAGGTTTATCTAGAGCAGGGTTTGGATGTTGACAGCAGCGCAGAGAATAGGATCGCAATGACCAAAGTTTCCCAAGTTTAAAGGAAGGGTACCTCTCTCACTGATATTTGGCTTGGCTATAGAATTTATTTGTAGGTTCCAGTGGTAGTGATAAAGTTAATCTTCTTTGTCACAAATCAGCCAAGGCTCTAAAGAAGCTCAACACCAGACCACACAATCCAAGTAAACTTTAGGTTTAGGTGCATAAGTTCCCAAAACTCTGCTATGACTAAGATGAGTATTATATATCTGCCTTTTTCCTTTTGAATCTGTGGTGCTTTCTCTACAGGATCTTGTGCAAATGAATGCTCTTGCTGGAACTATTTGTTTCATTTAAGAAACTCTCTTTAAATTTCCTTCCATGTTAAGAGGCTGGTATTCCAAAATTAACAAGCTGCAGAAGAGATGTGATTTGCAGCCACAGTTATTTGTTAGCCAGGCAACAACCTCATCAATGATAATAAGCAAACAGGAACTAAAGATCAGGGGAAAAAACCCATGAGAAGTGAGGAGAAGAGTGACTTCTTGAAGAGCAATAAAAGAACTGAAGGGAAGCTTCTTACTAGCAGCAGAAACATACAAGGAATGTTGGAGTATTTTGTTATTACAACTTTTTACATTTATCTATTTTATATAATAAATATGTGACATATAGTTATACTGATATAATTGCCATTTTATATTAAGTATATGTATACATATTTATTATTTCACTTCCACCAAAAAGAAGATACTAGGAATTTGTTTTATAACCCATAAAGGACATTTTCCCAATAGCAAAACGATCCTCAAAGATTCAAGATTTTATCAATTCTACTAACTAAGCAGATCAGTGGCTGCTTAGTTTTATTTCAGTGACATGAGACATGAAGAATCACACAAAATGTGTCTGACAGGAAGAGTCTCTCTCCAGAAGTAAGGAATTTTACAGAGCATGCCATGTGTGATCATGACATTGATGAAAGGAAGCTCCCAATGAACAAGGACACAGCACTGGAAAAGTTTGATGGCCATTTCACCTTACACAGCTATCAAACATTATACATGTAATTTTTATTATGATCAATAAAACCAATTCCCAGTCCATTGCAGATGGACTCTATTTAATGGTCAGTTTCTTACTGTCATCATCTCTGATGCTACTGTATAAAATGTAACAATAATTCCATCACAGAGCATTGCTGCACGTAGATCAGATTATCTGGGTCAATGTAATTGTTATTACTGCGTCAATGATATTGGCCTAAGGCACCATTGATTTTAAATAAATCTCCAAATTGTTTAATTATAGTGTAAATAATGAGATTAGCTCTGTTGGTCAGAACATGGTGCTTATAAATGCCAAGGCTGCAGGTTTGATCCCTGTGTAGGCCATTCACTTAGGAGCCAGATTTGGTGGGCCTTGTGGACCCCTTCTAGCTCAGAATATTCTGTGATTTTGTGAAACATGAACAGCTTTATGTACAGATCCGTTCTTCATGTCTAAACAGATTCTCAGCATGGTTTCTAATTCTGTGATCTATCAATTTTAATGAAGAGTCAAAAGAAAACTCTGTGTAAACCATATGTAGAGACTTAATCATAGGTTTATGCAGTTGTCCTAGACTGTATTATGGCAAAACAGAAAAGAAGAGAACGTTTACAAATGAACTCTAAAAGGATTACATGTTGTGTAGTTCAGTCAATGATTAATATATATTTTAGTTGGAGCATATACAATACAGAAAGAGTAGTAAGGGACTTCCCTTTTAATTGAAAGAGATAATTATAAAGTTTTAGGTCAGAAAATTATTTTACACAATTTTTTTGAGGTTTTTTTCCTTCCTTTTCTTTCTTAGTCTGTCCATGTACCAGAGGAAATAACTTTTCAATTACACATGAGGCCAAGGGTAAAAAATTAACAAAGCCAGAACACAGAGTATTTTTACAGAGGTAATTTCGGGCAGATACCGTTGTTTTTTCTAAAACCTAGAAATTTCACATTAAATTGGATATCCAGTGCAATGTTTTAATGCTTGTTAAATCAACAAAGAGATCTCTCTGAAGTAAATTTATGATACTATGACTGGGAGAAGTCTAGCTGTAGCTTACAGAGCACAGAGAAATTTCTCAGGGTATCAGGTACAACTATAAAAACTGATCTATGAAATAAATAATTTGCAGAAAAAAGCTGTGTTGAAAGTCTTCATTAATGTGGCAAAGTCTAGCCATTGGCATTTAGGGAAGGTCTAAATCAGAGTTTAATACACAACTGCTTAACTGAAGATCACATTTTCCATAAACCCAAATTAGGCATTTCTGAGACATATATCTGGAAATGCACTCTGATGAGATACTGGTACTATTTACTGGTTACACAGTGAATATTCAAGATTAAAAACTTTCCTTGTGTCTTTTGAAATCTTCATTGTTTTTAATAGTGTCCATTTTGTTTAATGGTGCACCAAAGTAATTATTAGTTAGCAATTCCTGCCTCATGAGCCTTGTATTTACAGTCTATTCCTCTCTGAATTTTAGCAATGCCAAGTTATAGTAATAGAACTGTTCTGAAGTATAGACTTTTGATTTGTTTGTTTTCGTGTTAAATGTGGTTAAAGTTATTATATAGTTATGTGCTTCATCTTTGCATTCATTAGTCCCCTTTTGTAACCATCTTGTACTCATATCTAAGAGTCGTTAAGTATCACTTCTTAATAGAGCACTCTCAATTCTCCTTCAGTGGAAGGTGCATGTAATCAAACTCCTGCCAATGACAGAGGTAAGCATGCATTTGTTGTGATACCTGGATTATTAGATTTAGTAATTCTTAAACACCTAGTTTCACATCAAAGTGAAATATAACAATGCATCAATACCAATATTGCTATTAATTTTCAGGAAGACCTTTTCTTATAAGCTCCCTTACCTATATTCCTATCCTGGTCCTTCTATATCGGAGAACATTGATTAAAGTCCTCAAAACCACATCATTATGTCACTGTAAAGTAAATTCTTCAACTTCTTTACATCTTGAAAATTATCCCAGTTGATAAGAAACAACACAACTCATCTAAAAAAGCCTGCTTAACAAAACTGAATCACTCCATTATTACAGACACCTTCACCTTCTGGCTCCTCATCTGCTCTGTCTCAGCATTTGTTTAAAAATCCACTGGAGTGGAAACTAAAATTCAGTATAACTATATACAGGATAGAGTCTTGATTAGATTAAAGATGTCTGGGTCTCTCACCAATGTAACCAGTAAAATAGAAGAAACGAGACCTACCTTGGGAGCACACTAACAGGTCATGCAGAAACTTCCCTGCTGGTGTCAGAGTAGTTCAGGATCTCTTTAACACAGACATCTGGAATACAAAGATTTAGAGTGAAATTATGGCTTCATTCAAGTCCATGCTTTTTTTTTTTTTGGTATCTTATTTTGTAATAGTATAACTTACAGAACATCTGTGTATAAAATTATATTTAGAAAATGGCAATAATCTCTGTTCTGCAATGGTTTTATTATTGAATTTACACGTAGTAAGACAGAACGCTCTTGTTTTCATTCTTGGTTTTGTAAAGGAGGTATTTCTTTTTGCTTTCAAGCTCGTGAACCTGATAGCTGAGTGTCAGTTTTGTAAACTTGAGAGATGTGTGCTGTTAAGGGAGGAGATCAAAGGGAAAGCTGGTGGGCCTCAAAGTTTTGGCTGTGACAGGATAAACCCATCACAGAGGCCTGAGCTGACAAGTGCTGCTGCCAGGGCACAGCTGCTTGCGTAGGGATGGGGAGCCAGGAGCTGGGGGGACCTCTGTGCTGGCCGTGTTCTCACCAACAGGACAGCACCCCCAGGGTCTGAGCATGGCAGGCAGAGCACAGTGCTGGTGACAGGGCCCCCCATCAGCCCTAGACGTGCCAGTGAACCAAGCTCAAATAAATTCCTGTCAGGAGCAGTTGATGGGAGAAGAGACAGGGCCAGGGAAAGGTCCCCACCTCAGGCAAGCACTGAGCAGTTCCCAGGTGAGGTTTGTCAAAGAGCCCATTAGTGCTCATCAGTGAAACCAGGCCCCACAAAGAGCTGTTTGCTTCTAATTCTCTTCTCTAGTTTCTTTCTTCCTTCCTTTTTCTACCAGCTGCCAACCTAACAAGGTGAGCACAGGTTGAATAACACTTAAGAGGATAAAATGATGAAAGTCTTCTTCACACTTAAGGGAAAAACAATTAAATGCTTTATTGCATATGCTGAGTTCTCAAGTGGCTCCCTAACTATGTTTTCTTAAACAGAGCTCCACCTGTCTGAATCTACAAATCAGCACATAAGAGACCCTTTTTGCATCCATATTTCTGGACTTTAACACCTACAATTCTGAAAACAAAATGATAGTTTACTTGCACAGTTGCACGTCACAGAGGAAAATTTTGGCTAGCACTAAAAAAATGGGAAGTTTTGTTCAGTGGAGATGGGATTTCATATTTGCTTTTTCGCTGTTCTAACGGGTTTATCCATGAATGTCGCAGATGCTTTTGGAAAGATCAACACCTCCCTTGGAAGCCAAAATAAAATGCAGAACAGGAACGGAAACTTTTGCATTCCAAAGGAAGTTCTTGAGACCAAGTTCATTGCAGAGAAATATAGCAGGGACTCTTTCCTTTTTCTTTAAAGTAGCTTAATACAATGCTTTTGGGATTAATTTCTCTTTTACTTACACTCAGTGTATTTGTCAGTCAAATTTGCCCTGTTATTAACCGTTCATTTGCTATTCTGTAACTTACTATGTTAATTCATTTTACAAGAGAGCATGCAGGGATTCTTCCTTCTCTGTTCAAATAACGCATAAACCTTTATGCTAACCTCCACAAGTCATGCTGAACTTGTCAGGAATATTTATCAGTTGACCTAAAAATGTATCTACAAAATTATCAGTTAGCGATATTCTTCATTAGCTTACTTTTTTTTTTTTTTTTCCTGTTTTATCAACATGTATTGATATGGCATTTGTGACCCAACTTGCAGAGTTAATCATGTCAAAATAAAATTAGTAGAAGTTGGTGAGATATTTTCATGGATTTATCAGTTCTAATGACAGCACACTGGGTGAAAAGGTTTAAAGAATGCCACATAATCAAAATGAAACAATCTTGCCTCAGTATATGATAGCCCATTGTATTGAAAAGTGGTGCAGAAAATCTATTTAACCTTATCATCATGTTATTAGAAGCATTTTGAAAAGCAGATAGTTATTGAATTTATCAGTAAGGAAAAAATATAAATGAATAAAATGTTCTTAGCCTGTGAACATGAAAACAAAGTATTGGTTTGTTTTGTCTCACTAAAACCAATATACACTACTGAAGTTGGAGGGAAACCAAAATGTGACATAGTGCTTTTCAGTGACATTTAAGTGCTTATTGACTAAAAGAAAGCTTCTTCTAAAAGAAACTGGGTACTTTGCCACATATATCCCATTAATTTTCAATGGACTTTTTGGAAAATTAGGTCACTAAGTTACCACTACAAGCAGTATTAATGTAATACTTTCCAACATTTTCATATGTCTTAACCCCAATACTTGAATGCCTAAAGGTACATCATCATAAATCATCAGTTTCTTGATTTTCCATTCTATAATTTAATTGAAGCTCAAACTGACCCCAGCACTTCCAAAAATATAGCATGTGTTTACTAAGAACTCTGTATCCCAAAAGAAAGCTTAAAACACGACACCAAATAGAGAACATTGGCTTCATTCTCCTAATTTAATAGTTTGTTGTCACCAAATATTTAAATAATTTCTCATTGATTTTGCCAACATACCAACTGTTGAACAAAACACTGGGAAGCAGAATGTGCACGCTATTAGCACTTTGGATCCAAGTAGATTTTAGGCCAAAGGAGGACACAAATATAATTGAAATCAAAATTGTTCATTTCTTTCCTCTCATCAAGAATTCTTCCTTGCTTACTCAGGTGACTGCTGTCTATAAGAATCTTTCTTTCAGAAATTGTACAAATGTATGTGGAAAACTAGTCACTGAAACTATTCTATGGAAACTAACAGAAAAGTGCAAAACATCATTATCCAAACAAGAGCGCCAAATAATTAAAAATACCCACAAATAAAAATAAAATTATTGTAGAAATGAAAACATCCCTTTATACCACAAAGGCTGACAAAAATACTGAGCAACTTGTGACTGGGGAGAAAAGATCAAAGATCCTTGTGAGATACCACTTTTAGCAAAGGAGTTTTTTCACCCCAACAAAATTTTGTACACATTAGATTGCTATGCTACATAAATGTTATTTAATATATATAAATATAATATATATAAATGGTATTTATACCTCTCCAGTTTAATGTGTTTAAAATACAGTTTAGGTAATTACACTTTTGCCTACTGGAAAAATCATCTATGGATATTCCTAAAATCATTTTTGGATACTGGTTCCCACAAAAATATGGATATTAACTAAAATATCTTAATTTGAGGCATTTACCGGTGACCTGGCTGTTATAATTCCATAACCCATGTTTGTCCACTTCTGCCTTATTTGTTTGGCTTTTTCCAATTTAAAAATCTTCAGAGATATTTGATTTTGTTGTTGCAACAAACCCCCTCCAAATGGAAACAGAACTCTGTCCCAGCCACTGCAGCAGATCAGTCTCATTATTTTAATCACTGTGCAGCATTTACATTTTGAAAGGAAAAGGGCTGTTTCCATTGGCTCCATCTGCCAAGCTGTCTGTCATCTTAATGGACATGAATTCCAAGTCTTCTTACACCCCCTGGCCATGCTTGAATTCATCCCCCTCAACACAATACTTAACAAGTATTGTTAAGTAAAAAAACCTAGTTGAATGAACTATCAAGAATGGTCTTCAGGGTTAATAGCTGTTTACCTCATTAAAAGGCTTAGAAAACATTTTTTATGCTTTCTCTTGTTATTAGCTTTTTTGTTTTGGGGTTTTTTTTCCTTTTTTTTTTCTTTTTCTTTTTTTTTCTCCCCTCCATTAGTTATCAATTTCCATCATCAAGACTGATTCTTGTTTTAAAGCAGTGACAGGACCAAATTAAATTGTGGACCTAAATATCATCCTCTCAAAATTTACCAAAAGATTCTAGCCCTAGAATGGGGAATCTCTCAAGCAGAGTTTAGCAAAGGAACAACTCAGTGGTACTGCCCTCCCTTCTGGGAAACTGCATTATCAAAAACATAAAAGAATACAGGACATATTAATCTGGCTTGATGTTCTTCTAGATTTAGAAAACAGAGGGGAGAGGAGTTTTTGATTAAGATATTTTTGGCAACCCAAACAGGAAGTTTGGCACTTGCTGAACCAAAATTGTGTTACTCGTGTAAAGTCTAGTAATGTATGCATACTGCATATATGTGTATTCTTAATAATTTGGGGAGAGTCATACATTAAGAGAACACAGAAAAGTCTATCCTAAATAAATATTTACTTAGAAGACAGAAATCAGTGTTTTAAAAAGAACAAAGGAAAAAACCAAAATAACTGGAA
The DNA here is from genome assembly GCA_013397395.1 of Sinosuthora webbiana. Lineage (NCBI taxonomy): Eukaryota > Metazoa > Chordata > Aves > Passeriformes > Sylviidae > Sinosuthora > Sinosuthora webbiana. The sequence continues at coordinate 6,262 of VXBN01002513.1, read as the reverse complement.
ATGGGAAAAAAAAGATTAGACACCACGGCTATAATGACCTATTATCATAAAGCACACACTTTGCAAGTGGAGTGACAACTGAACAATAATTGGTTTTGTAATACCTACACCTTAACTGTTGGTGGCTGATCCACGCTGTGAAGGAGACTGCAATTGTAAATCAGATTCCAGTTTCCGGCTGCCAATAAATCAGATAATTTACAAACATTTAATCCTCACATTTTTGTTTTATACATGCACATGACCACATTCCATTTTTAGCTTCAGTAGCTCATTTGCAAATGAATTTAGGGGTGATAATGTAGCTTCATAAAATAAACATTTACACTAATTTAAATGAAATTAAAGTATTTTTATTCATCCCATTTGCCGTAGTTTTTGTTTTACAAATTTTCTCTGTGCATTCACATTCCTAAGATTTAATAAAATTAATATTTTTTGAAAACTCCAGTGTGCCTGTAATTACCTTGGATACAAATTCCAAACATTTCATTGCCTTCATTAAGCTTATAGTCATATGTGGCTCAGAAGATTAGTAATTAAGTGGTTAATGGACAGTTTACACTACTTTTCCAGTCTGCCTTCAATTTTTTTTTCCCAACCCCTCATAACTTCTTCAAGCAGTTGTAGCCTTCTCATACTGATATATCCCTTCTTCCCTGGCCAAAGGAATCACCTGCGTGGAGTTCCAGAAAACTCACGGTCTTATAAATCGGCACCAAATTGCACAGAAATTAGTTTACTTCGTTGAAAAGCTTTCTTTTCAAGTAAATGTTGCTGCCTATAGTAACAAAAAATGTGAATCTGTAACTCATACTGTGGCTATTAACAGTTAATGAAGTACAAGAACACTTTTATTCCCTACAGTATTAAGATAAAAGTGTACGTAGATTAAGTAGAGATTCAGTCTAGATTCCTAGCAGGTAGACCACAAGTTCTTAAGTTTACCAGCACTTTTGTCATGTGTTTGTGGGAAGCCAGAAACAGGTGAAAGAGCAAATTTTAATTTTTTCTTGTGCTTTTCCCTCAAACCAGGGATCCAAAAAAAATGCCTATCACTCCAGTAGGACATGTGATGTAACAAGATACAGAGATACACCAAGTTTCTCCTTCACACTCTGATGACCAAAACCAGATTTTTCCTACTTAATTCAAGGCTTCTTTTAAAGACAACTAAATAGAAATCTCTCCAAAGAATAGAAAGACATAAGGCAAATACTGGTTTAGTTAGAGGAAATCTACCTATACACCCAATGCCTTCAATTTGTTGGTATAATCACGAAGAGCAGGGGTCAGACAGGCCCCCAGTCCCTGCTGTAGTGTGTGCATGCCAGAGATGGGGAGAAGAATGGGGTGGAACCTTCTGCTCCCAAGAAATTATTGAATATCCCGATCAGATATCTTCTCTCTACACCTTCTCTAACAGTGATTAGATGCATAAAACATTCTAAGTAACTACAAATGTCCTGCAAGATCATATTCTTTGATCTCTGGTTAGCTATCAGTTAAGCATGCCCTGCCTACATCATTGGCAGATCAATAAAGGATGCAAAGGGCCAAGAATTTTGAATGGTGTAATGTTGCAGCAGACCTCTCATGAAGGGTAGAAATGAGCCAAGACACAGACTCTCATTTAACAAGGTGAAAAGGGTCCTGGTTTTTTCTTCTTTACAGCTCAGTTATCCTGACTCCCACTATTCACTGACTGGGACTACATCAAGTTCCTACTGCAGAATCCAACTGCAGTCCCTGACTGCTGGTTATTTCCTGCTGGAATACGACTGCAAGTATTTCCTTCCCACCACTGACCACAGGTTTTACCAGGTCAGCCATGGCTGGAGGCCCCAACCCCATCAGACCCACACTGACCTCTCAGCACATTTTCTACAGCAGCAACTCTCCTCCTTGTTTTATTCTTTGTGTTTCTCTGCAGCATTCCTTCAGAGCTCCTCTACCTCCTCAAGGTTCTCTTACTCCAAGTCCTCCAGTCAGGAGCTCCTTCTTCAAAGTCCTCCCTCCAACCAACCCACCCAGCCCTTTTATCACACTTACCTTTATTAGTCACCGCTGTGACCCATTAAGGGCCAGGCTGTTCCTCTTCTTTGGTAATTAGTAGAGCTGTGACTTACCAGGGCTGAGGTCACCTGTAATCCTTCTATACCTACAGTGTAAGGTTTTGCTTTTGTTTTGACAGTCAGGATCCAAAACCTGACTATTGAAGCTAAAGTTATTGCTAGCTTTAGCTATTGCTAAAGCTATTGAAGCTTCAGAATTTCATCAAATGCAGATTTTCAGCTTTGGTACACAGCAGGTTAACACAGTACTTCTTAGTGCTGGAGTGATATATGAAAATATACAGTCAGTGACTTCAGGAAACCCATTTAAGCCCTGCATGTACATTTTTCACTTCACCAACTACTCTGGTGGTAGCCAGTAGATCTAATTTCATCAAGCTTGTGCTCCTGACAGCAGTCACATCAAATTAAAGAATCTTCCAGACTTAGCTGGCACCTTCATCTAAGCTTTTATATCAAATAATATGCCTGTTGCCTTCATCATGCAATCCTTAATTACGTGAAAATCAGCAGACTGCTGCTTGTGCCAGCAAAGAAAATGAGGAAAGAATAGTGTTCTTTCCAATGCACATGGCTGGACACCCTTCAGAGACATCTGATTTAATTGGCAGTAACAATATTCCATTGATGTCCTTTTTTCTATCTGTAACTTAAGGCCCTTTCCCTAAAGAATTAGCTTATGCATGCACATATTAAAACCTGTATTTTTTTTTTTTCTTGGTGACAGAGATGCTGCAAATTTTAGTCCTGGTTTTGAAACAGATGCTACTTGGTGGATAAGTGTGATGTGCCCCTAGGACAACTACATTTTGCTAAGAAAAAAAAAAAAGATTAGGAGGATGGTTGAAGATTGTTTACTACAGAAACATGCTGTGCATAAATCACACGGGAGACTCACAAAATATCTTATCCAAGTCCCAAACAAGGATGTTCTAATTTCTTGAAGTCAAATACAAACCCCAAAGGGGATCAAGGTCAACACAGCAAACTAGGTGATCCATCAACTATCTAATTACATTCCATTGACCCATAAGAAAATCTAGAAGGAACACAGATACCTCTGGATACTGGAACAGTATGCATCAATTGCTGGCCTCTGGACCTTGTCATTACCTGACATCTCCACTGCTACATCCATCCCTAGGAATCTTCTCATTTCCATAACCTGATCATTTAGACTGAATGCTAGTACCTAACAAACTGCTCCACGCTGAATTCCAGCAGAAAGCATCATAAAAGGGATTATGTTCCTTGTAACATCCTGCCTCTCATTACCAATGCAAAATATTTCAAAATAAGCTTCTTTAGAAATCACATTCTGATATTTGCCAAGCATTTCAGGAAACCTGGCCAGAGGGAATGTCTGAGGACTCTTATCTGCCTTAGTTATAAAAGAACCAAACCCCAGAAACTTCACCAATAAGAAAGGATAATAATTAAATATTTTAAAAAACTGAAAAAAAGAAAACTGTGCACAGACCAACTGACAGATATACACATATTTATATTATACCACATATTTAATACATCCTATTTTTTTTGTTTACCTATCTCAGTTCAACAGGGATCTATTACATGTGCCTGCAATATACTATTAATTACAAAAAAAACTAATCAAAGTGATGCATGACAAACATGCTTTACAAATGCTTCATGTTAATGGCTCAGCACAACTGCACTTTTCAATGATGTCCACTGGTGCACTGAAGACAGCTGAAAGAGCAAATGAGAAACCTGCACTGGAAAAATAAAAAGAAACTACTATAAGGATTATCTGTTTCTCACAGTCTGATGACTTTTCAGGGGGAGAGAAGCACACAGTGTTATTGGCAAGAAATTAATATTAAAATATAAAATAAAAGATACGTTATGTCAAGTCCCAGGACTGTGAAGCACTGTGAGTGTGAACTGTAAAAAGCATTCAATTGTTGCAACTGTATTGAACTGTACACTATGCATGTCTTTTTGTTTATTGCCTCACGCCAGAAATATTCCCTTATTCCAAATCTCAGCCACATGCAGGAAAATGTATTTGTGCTGCAATCTAAATGGACTAATAAAAAACAACATTCAACCATTTGGAACTGAAATATTCATGAAATACTCAGGGAACAATGAAACTGAAGTGCTTCAGCTATCCTCAAGGAACAAGAGTCAAGAACACACAGAAGTAACTAGAAAGTGTCCTACTGTGCCTTCAAACTTTGCTCTTTATTCTTCTTCTGCCTTTTACTCTTCTTATTTCAAATCAAGCAACTTCCTTCCCATTTATTAGATACCCCTCCTGGCTACTCTGATGGCTCACATCCATTTATTTAAATTTTATCCTGTGTTAAATTACTATGAAAGCAAAACAGGAGACTACTCTAAGTGAACTCCCTCTGCCACAGTACAGTCCTACAGCCAGATGATGTATTTATGAGAGTGTGTTCATCTTCACGTGAGTCCGAAGAAATACTAAAATTGATTTTAAAAATTTCCTAAAACTGAATCCTCAGTCTCAGGGAAAACTGCATATCCCTTGCTTGTTAGAATTAAATGACACAACTGCTGAGAACTATCTCTAGCCCAAGCTTCTTGAGGCATTTGTGTTAGCTGACCATTTCCTACTTCAATGAAACGTATGACCCAAAAAAGAAAAACAGTCTCCTAATTAAAACTGCAAGCAGTAAAACAAAATTATTTTACACCATTATTCTGAAATCTGGGTCAGTGCTATTCTTGGGAGGAGCTGAATGGGTCTAGAAATAATGTGCAATGGGGCCAGCTATTTTAAACTAGTGCAGCTCTGTGCCTCAGACCCTCACGACTGACATCTGTAGCTAAAGAGGATGTTATCTGTGCCTCTTCAGTATCTGCAGTTCTGGGCAAGCAGAAAGTGAATTCACATGATTCTGTTTATAATTCTTTATTCTTGGCTTCTATGTAGCTATCTGAAATGTCAAATGTAACTGTCACCTTTCTCTTCTTTTCAATGGACGCCCCTTTTCAGAAGGGAAGGTGGAGCATTCCAACAACAGCACAGGAAAGGTCTCTGTTTGTCCCATTTCACAGATGTAGTCAGTTAACCCACACTTTTTCTCTCAGCCTTATACACAGAAAGGCAACTAAACCTAAATAAAAAATAAAGCAGGTAATCAGCCTGCTAGGTGTGGAAATAAGAAATATTTTAGAGAGCTTTTCAAGGATCCTTTGATCTATTCTGATGTTTTTAGATGACGTTCAAACTGCCAGGACTGCCTTTAATGTCTACACTACAACTTTCCCTTCCTTTTGGTGTAACAGACAGCACAGCTTACTTTTTCTTTACACATCCTCTAGGGGCAAAGGCTACTCTGGCTGCAGCCAGCCTCCTCTCTTCCAGCTCCCCAAAGCTGCTTGTCAGCAGCTTTCTGCACCACCTCTATGCATAACCATCTCTCCCAAAGTCCCAGTTAGGGCTTCTGCATCAACACCTAAACAACGTTTGAAGTCAGGAAATACTAACATAATTCAAAACCACACCTCTAAACCCAAGGTTGACTTCAAGTTGTTTAAATTCTTGCCCACTAAAAGATACTTCAAGAAGAAGAATAAAAAAATTTAATATGGATTAGAGTCAGTTCAACCATTCTTTTTCTGAATATTACAAAATAAATGGGGGGGCGGGGGGGGCAGGGGGCAGAACTCACAGCAAGTTTTTCTTCTAGAAAAGTAATTTTTCTTTTGACTTTTTAAATGACAATTTTTGACATGTTCTTTAACCCTGATGACCATTTATTGCAAGCATAAAATGTTTCTTTCAAATTTCCTATAGGTTTCAAACCTTAATTAATTAGACATTGTATGTCCTGTTGAGAGAAGGCCCATGGATGCAGGACACGAGTACTAATAGAGGATTCAGAAACTGAAGAACTGAACAGCAGCTTCCCTAGATTTACCTGCCACTTACTTTTGTATCAAGTGGTCACGTGCTAACAGCAGTACAGTCAACACAGGATCTTAATGCTTTTCCACCAAAGAAGCTTCAGTAAATTCATTTGTGTGATCCAGCTCACCCCACAAGCCCTCCGTTAGCACAGCCTTAATCATGAGCTCTTGAACATCTTCAGGGGCCATCCAAATTTCCAGATTACAAGCTTTAGGACAGTTTTTAGCTGGTATGTTGTTCCAGCCTGGCCCTTTTGCTAGATTTATACTGTGTGTTT
>VXBN01002511.1:46395-81453 GCA_013397395.1 Sinosuthora webbiana | reverse complement strand
AAAAAAAAAAAAAGCTGCTGAAAAAGTTAAAAAAAAAGGAAAAACTTGTACAACCTTTGACACCTGGATTCACAACATGAAGCAGTTCCCTAAAATGCAAGTTTATAGCTTGAGGATCAGAAACACAAAGAAATCAGTGATAAATCCTGCTTAGCCATGAAAAGATAATTTTAAAAATCTTGAACATATGTCAATTTGTGTATAAAATAACAAAATATGAGCTTTTGTGTCCAAAAAAAGTGCCTAAGGACTAGCAGGTACAAAAATTTCTAGTCTTGGTAAGATGGCCAAGTAACTAACAACGGGGATTTTGAATTAACCCAAAATTTCTGGTATATAACAGACTAATGTTAAATGTAGGGCCCAAATCCAGTCATTTCAGAAATGTAGATGGATGCTGAAATGACAGGACACATTCATGGAGACACCATTAAGATTCTGAGTTGTGAAGATTCATGCTGATGCACTGAATGTTAAGTAATTTTGTTAAAAGTACTCTAGTTCAACTTGCACAGATTGGAGATACAATTCCTACTAGAATTTTCTGAGAAAAAATGGAAGACAAACAGAAGAATATTTACGGAGTCATTGTATTAACCCAAACTTCTAAGGACTACTTTTTAGATCTGCAAATAGGCAGAGCTACAGGTGTTTCCAAAAGCACATGATTATCCTGCAGTTTGTTTCTAGTAGCTTAACTTTTTTGAAAGTAACTTTCTAAGGATAATAAGGGGATATTTTATGGGCATAGTTCAGAAAGGTTTTTTGAAGTGAAAATTCACACTGTGTACCAATCAGTACACACAGCAAACTTTTTTCTTTTTCATTATTGTTGTTCATGTTCAAAATTCCAGTGGCTTTCTGGAAGTAAAGATTAAAACTAACCTTTGTACCTCCTCCTCCTGCTACTACTGTGCCTAAAGTAGCTGGATATTTCATGAAAAGCTGCTACATTCAACCTCTCTCCATTTCTTCACCTCTCAAATGCCACTTGTTAGTCAGATTACTTCACCCGCAAGGGATAGAAAAACCATTGTCTTTTTCCAACACTAGCTGTAAAAATCTTTTTCAGATCTTTTTAACATGCACGGGGGGAAATGTAGTTCTATACATATACTATGCAGATGCCAATCATGAGCATTCATGACTTTTGCTCCTGTAGGCCAAATCCCCCTGAATGAATAGGGACATTTCCACCAAACACAGTGGAAGTGGGATGAGCTCATAGACCATTGAACCATGAAAATAGGATGTGCTAAATATATTACAGAAATTAACTCCGAAAAAATCATTCAAAAATTTCTTATCCCTTCTGTTCTGTGCTATATTTTAGATCAACCCCATTTTTTATAAGTATAAATTGTAAAGGTCCATCAGTAGATTGCATTTATTCTTGCAACATTTGGTATGGAAAAACAATTCATTTATGACAATATCAATCTGCATAAGAACATAAGCTTTCAAATCTGGTAAAAGATGCAGAGCTTCAAGAAAATATGTCTTCAGAGGAGTGTTCTATGTTTTTTTTTATCATCAGAAACATATTAAAACAAAAATCCATTGAAGGAAAATAAGAGACAACCTATTAGAATGCAGCTCCAGAGCCTCTATACAGTACCCAGGACCAAAAATTGCTTCCATTTTGCTTATGTTCCTTCCCTACTCTACATGGTATAAGAAAGACATTTCATTTCATCCCAGAGAAAACAAACTCTTTTTGTCTGCAGAAACTATACTTTTTAATAGTTCATCATTCTCAACAGTATATTTTTTTTCTCATAGAAAATAAAAACAAAACAAAACAAAAACAAACAAACAAACAAAAAACAACAGAAAAAATCCATCAGTTCATCTACAGGCATGAAAAATGTAAACATATCCTCAAGACAAATAGAAGTGGGACAATACATCAGGCATTATTTATTTATTTATTTATTTATTAATAATTCCAATTATTTATTTTAGTCTATAGATAAAACCAAGAGCTAGAATATTTGTCTTCCCTAGGAGAACACAAAATAATATTGTAAAGAGATGACAGAAGAAGAATGCATGAAACACTCATGTAAAATATCATGCACAAATATTCATTGCTATTAAAGGTGAAATACCTGCCCTGTCTCAGTCTGAACAATATATCAAAAACAGCACCAAACAATTGTACAGAAGTCTGATTGCAACTCTGTCATGAAAGACCAAATTTTTTTTCCATACCATGCAGGTGATTACTTATGACATGACCAATAAAAATAGGTGAGGTAAATCTTAAAATCTTTTTTACATCCTTTTGCCTAGATTTATATGGCCTCACAAGGAGAGAAGGAGAGGAGGATGAGCTCTTATTCATGCACACTGACTTGTAGCACTTTTGGGCTGATTAACTAAGGATACTAAGCAACCCAGAAAAGTATTTCAAAGCTTCTGTTTAACAAACTCAGCATATCTCATTTGTCAAGGCATCATGCTGTCACAGAAAAAATGCAACACTGTCCATTAAGATCACACATTGAGCATTGTCCAATCATGTCTGAAAATATGTGCACTCTTCTCAAATGGAATACTTTATCTTGGTTGTATTTAACAACTTCATTAAGCCCCTTAAAACTTCCCTTTTGACAGTTTAGATAATAGCAATGACCTTCTCCTGAGGTTTACTTCAGGTGTTGTAGACAGAGCCCATTTCAGACAGATAGCCTGTGTAACACAGTCTTTTGGCCAGTAAGATGTAAAGTTTTAAAATCTGAAAATTTTGATTACAGAGTTCTGCATTAATAGTATTAATTAAGATACCTAACTGAACTTCATTTATTTTCAGAAGTGTATTTACATGGTTTACAAATTTCTCTGTAAGATTTGAACAAGTACTTAGAAGAACAGCAAAATCCTATTTATTCTTTCTTTTCTCACAGAAAGGAATTTTATATCATCTCCACACTGACACCAACAGCAATATAATCTTTAATCCTTTCTGTGAGCACTGAGAAGATAGGATTGTAAAATATCCCTACACCGCCATATTTTACAGTTCCTGATGGAGTTAGGAAATGCAAGGACTGCAAAGGTAGAGAAAGGTCAGTCAGAACCCTCTGTAAGATATCCAAGGGAGAGGTGAATTCTGGTGTGCAGGTAAAACCTGACTGCTGCCATCAGTATTCCTGAGAAGAACTGTTCTCCTCTTTAGTATTTGTCATAGACTGTTCTTCCAAGACTTGAGTAGTTCACATGAATTCCAAACACAGATCTGTTTACAGATGTCTTTTCTTCAGTGAACACTTTCATGTGAACTTCATCTTCCTGTCTACACACTCTTGGTCAACTTCAAGGAACATATTTGATTATTTCTTCAACTTCTCCTGTACACTGCTCATTTTTTGTTAATACCATAAGATTTCTTAATATGGTGAGATATTGTATTTTATCTGCTTATCACTCCAGCAAACGTTCCACTTTGCAGTGGACAATGCAGTTATGGAAGCCCCATTCAGTGAGTCACTATTTACCTGACCAACCAAATTATTTGGTTTACATTATCCTATTTTTTGTCCCAGGTGATTCTCATGCTCTTCCAGGAGATCTTGTGAGCCACTATGAGCCCTGGTCCCCAAAGCACCTTGTCCCCTGAGGAATCATCTCACATGCTTCTGTCAAGCCACTATGATGTCAAACTGTGATTTCATCAACTACAAGGTTTGTTTAAACAAACCTTCCACCTTCTTTGTAGCACTAAACCTTCAGAGGAACTTTACTCAAGTTTGATCCTCCTCATCATTTTCCACAATGGGGACACCAGTGTTATGCATAAGACGGACAATGTTCTGTACTTTGACTTTCTACTGCCTTTGACACAGTCTCTCTTAGAACTCTGACCAGCAAACGGGTGAGACATGGACTGGATAAGTGGACCATGCAGTGGGTAGGAATTGCTGGTGACTGTAGCCAGCAACATCCCTCAGGGATCAAAACTGGCACAAAGATATTTCATGTCTTTATCCATGACCGGGCTCAGATGGTGCCTTCTGTCACCAGATTTGTGAATGACACCAAACTGATTGAGTGGACAATTCACTAGAGGGAAGACTACTTTTCAGAGGAACCTGAATAAATGGTATATAGGAACCTTGTGAAGTCCAAAAGGAGAAAGCTCAGTCTTGCTTTTTAATGGAATAACCCAATGGAACTATACAGACCAGGGCTGACTGTCAGAGAAGCAATTCTGCTGAGAAAGATCCTAGTGTTCTTTTGAACAGTCAAACATGCAAGTCAAACATGAACCAGCCTTGCAGCAAAGAGGGCCAGCTGCATTCAGACCTGCTTTGGTACTCGTGTAAATTCCAGGTCCAGTAGAGTTCTCTGGCACTTGCAATACTGCATTTAGTGTTGTGTCTATTTCTGGTCACTGTAAAAAGGACACTGACTGACTGGAGTGAATCCACTGGAGGCCACAAAGATGGTCAGGATTTGGAGTACATGGAGTACAAGAAAAGTCTCTAGGAGCAGGAACAGTTCAACTTGGAATGGAGAAGGCAAAGGAGACACATTTCTGTTCACTACAACTGTGTGATCAGAAGTTATATAGGAGATAAAACCAGACTCCTCCCAGCCATGTACCGCAAAAGCATGAAGCAATGGATACAAGTAAGAAAATAGGAAATTCTTATTAGGTAACAGGAAATATTTTTTGCCATGAAAGTAGGTAAGTACTGACACAAATTGCCCAGGAATGTTGTCAGATTTTCATCCTTAGAGGAGGTCAAGATTTAATTGGGCATAACCCTAAGAAGTCTGATCCAATTAAACCTGCTGGATTTAGGCAGTATTTGGGCAGAACAGTTCATCTCTCCAAATATATCTTAAATTAGGGTTATAGCTTGTACAATAATAGAGGATACAAAACAAAACAAAGCAAAACAAATCCCTCGTGCCAGTTAGGACTTCATATTATGAGTGTTCTTTCAGACTATTACGGGAACTCACAATACCCTGAAGCACTAAAAACACATTTCTTGATAAAAATTTAAGGAGGTATTACAATCCACATGTGGTTTCCAAGGCATTCCGAATGGTAAAATAAAGTATGTCCTAGAGATCACGGCTCTTGTGTACAAAAAAGATACATAAAAACCTTACCTTAGAGCACCATACCAGTCCAACCACCCAGACGGGGACTCATCTGTCTTCACCTGCCCGTATGCATTCCTGGGAAACTCTTCCAGATGAAAGAATAGGCTTTGTTGAAAAAGCTAATAATGGAAAGATTTTTACCTTCAGGATGTATCACTTCATAGTCCTACTGAGTCCTGCTGTGGTTCCAGCAAGGTAAGGAGTAAACTAGCTTTGCATCCTAAGGCAGCCTGGCTAAATGAAGCACTAGGGTGCCCCTGCTTACTTTGCAGTGGATTGCCTTTGTAAAGAATTTTGTGTGAGGCTCCAACATGAGATAACCAGCATTTGAGTGTATTTGGCAGTGCCAAATACACTCAAATGGAGTGTATTTGGGTGTATTTGGAGTTTCAAATTGCCAATCATTTCTGGAGGTTTCCTGTTGCCCTTGCAGACCCCTTTCCAGGTGACCAGACCCACCCAGTGCTCTCTTAAATGTTGCCACATTAACGCCCCTCTTCCCACCCCACTGTATGAGAGAGGAAATAGCTCAAGAGAGGATCCTTATGCTATTTTCCCTGGGCTACACCCATGAGGGCACCTCCTGGTGTGTGCAGCACTCAGTACCTGCTGAGCATTTCTGCAGATCTGCGGAGGCACGGGCCTGATACCATTTGTAACTGCACAGGGGGGGTGCCAGCCAGCCCTTTCCACCCAACGTCTCCTCAGTCATCTGAAGCATTAATGTAGTACTGGGCAATGGGTCTTAGATTAATTCCCAGGTGTTCATCTCTGACAGCAGAGCATCCATCCTCGGTAAAAGCCGAGGATCATTGTGTTGGCCCACCCTGCCCTCCACCTTACTAACTTGTTTCTTCCATGAACTCCCTGGATAAATAGTATAACAAAATAACAAAATGGTATTAACAAAGTTCGACTAAGGAGGCAGCCCTGAAACCTACAGCATTTGCCGGCTTGCATGAGCATAGGATAATTTAGAAGTTGTGAAGTTTAGAAGTCACAGAACCACTACTAAAAATCACAATATCTGTAAATAATATCCTCATCCAAGAATCCTCTGAATGTAGACCTTGTTCACTAAAATGTCATAACAAATACAAGTTTTTCCTCATCCTTAATTGTCATTTAAGAGTTATATGATTCTGCCTGCTTGTGTGACCTTCTTAATAAACAAGGAGGTCCTCCTCTTCCACTCATAAATTATCCATCAGATGTTTTAACTATTCAGTAACTCTAATATGTGAATGATAAAATAATAATGCTTTGAATAATAATGATAACCATGCATGAATAATAAAAACTTTTTCTGAATACTTTGGAGAGCAATCCCTGCCCTAAGTACAATTTTTTTTCATTTTGTTATTTTCAATAGCCAAACTTATGAATAAAACAATCTTTTATTTAGGAGTCAGAGAATACAGAGGTAGAAGCAGTCATGAAGGTGAAAGAGACTAAATTAATCCATCATATCCAGTTTTGCTAGATTTGCTCTATCTATTGTGGAACTGTGGAAGATAAATAAAGACTAAATAAAAAAAAAATACAGAATAATTACACCAGATACAGTTGCCATTAGTAAAAAGCTACAGTGTATATCAATAGAAATTATGCTATTAAAGTCACTATAAAATTCTTGTATTTGGGGTCTAATTTAACCTATAGTTAGAGCTGTCACTTCAGCAAAGTTACAGTAATGTGTCCTGAGATAGAGGTGGGTTCAAATCTTTCAGTTGTCTTTTATTTCCACTTCATGACTCAAGGATAAACAATAATGATTTGCTTCATGTTTTGACTTCCATTCATATAAGAAATAATTTGAAGCTTATTGTTTTTTTTCTTTGTGATTTTATTCCAGAAATTTAGGGGTGAAGTTCAGATACACCTATTTCAGTATATATAATGACAAATCAAAAATCTCTTTGAAATACCTGATAGCTTTCTTTTTCCTGTTTGGAAAACTCAAATTCAAAATTTCCCAACATATTGTTCTTAAAACATGTTCATACTTCAAAAGAACATTTCAGACAGGAAAGTTAAAAGAAAATTTACAATGTATTTGTTATTTTCACACTTCCTGGAAACTCTTGATAGACTTCTTATTTTTGCCCTTGTTTCTTATATTTTCAAGTGGAATAATTTATTAACAGGTTTGTCATCATTGTAAAACAAGCATTGCAGCCTGAGAAAAAGAAGTTATAACTTCTGTTGAGGAAAATATAGGTGCTGAAAATGTTTTTGATTTTTGTATTTATGGGAAACTACGTCCAAATAATATCCCAAGTTTTTTCAGAACTGTTATAAGGAAGATGAATCTGGGAGAAAATAATGCTGTTAGGGCTAATTCAATAGTGGTATAGCAGAACTGTCGATATGAGAATGATGACACAATGTGTGAAAATTATTCTTGCAATACAGGGGAAAATTGATTAATGGATAGAAAATGGAAAATTTGCAGTAGGCTCAAGCAGCATTAGCTATTCTTGCAGTATTGTGTGAGGAGTCAGTAGGAGAAGTGCTTAGCTTTCTCTGGAAACAGTTTTAGACCTTTTCCAGTGCAATGGACTTACTCTGATCTCTGGTGATAAAGTGACCCTCTGAGAAAAATCTTTGAGTGCCACTTTGCAGATAGTCATTTCATCCATGGAAAATCCTTGCTGAATGCTGTTTCACAGACACAATCTTCTTTTGCTGCTCTCCTCTGAGGGTTTGGGTGTTTTGGTTTAGTTTTGTCTTTTCACTGTTGAGATTTTTAACTCAGCTTTTCAGTAGAGATATTTCAGCAGGTTTTTTTTTTCCACATGATATTTCACTGTTACCTGTGCCACATGCTTCATGCTATTCAGCACATCCGCAGACATCAAAACTGTGGGTTCTTCCAGGGTGCCCATGTCAAAGCAAGGGCACACTCCTCCACAACAGGTGTGCTCTGGGATGGAAACTGAATGATGCCTCATTGCCCCACTGGCAAGAAACAGCAGAGGAAGCAGTGCTCCTCGCAGGCTGGCAGGAATAACAGACAGGAACACACATGTTAGAAAATAAACATTGGAAAAGATGCCTGGAGATGAACAGTGCTCCAGTCTTGCTCCCAATCTGTCTGTGCCAGGGACGAACTTAAAGTGCGACACCAGATTGGTTTAAAAAGAAAGAAGGATTTCTATGCAAACCAGAAAAATCCATGGAATGAAATCCAGCTTCTAACTAACTTCAAGAACACCTCACACTCTAGAAGACCCTGCATTGGGAACTGAGAACTATGCTAGGAAAGTTCACTGTATATTTGCCTTTATCCTAAGTACTCACCAGTGGCCAACTGGTGGATCAGAAGCACTTTCAGAACTTTACAGTGTTGTGCTCCTCCAAATATGTTTTAGGTTTCCCATTCCCATCCTAAGAGCAGTGTTGGGACAAAGAACAGAAGTTGGATGGACTGGGGCAAGGAATTCAAAATCTTGTTTTCTTCTCAAAGCACAGTCCCAGAACACCAGCACATGATTACATTAAGTGTTTTAGTTTTCACTCAACTGGATGAACTGCAAAAACAAGGCACCCTGGATCCCTCCCAGAACCATCAATACTTGTCTTGCACCAGATCCTCACAAAAGCTAGCCTGAGAGCCCACAAGGGCCTGAAGCAGTAAAGAACACAAAAGCATAAGACTTCCCTCTTAGGCTGTCAATGAGGCTCCAAAAAGACAAATACCACCTCACTTGACTGTCTATGGAGATGCTAAAGAAGCCAGAACAGAATATTTTCTCAGTCAGTCCAAGGCAAAAATGCAACCACTCATTTGTACATTCAATGCAAATATTATTTAAAACTGAAGAATAAACATATGTACCATAATTGGGTACCCCACCATGAGATGTGACCACAAGCATAGAAAGACAGCAAGCATGATGTGACATTTTTCCAGTAGCTTCCTAGGCCAGAGATGGTCAACTGTTGTATAGCCTGCAGCAGAATTTTCTCCCATGACTTTATCCATCTGTTTTATACAACTGTATAGAACTTGGGTGGAGGTGCTTGGAGAGATGGTCCTGAGCCACTATTAGTGTTATTGCCTGCCTTCTAGCCTGTGGATGAGAAGTGAATTTCCTCTTCTCTTTTCTGCATGCCATTTATCATTTAATAGACCTTTGTCCATTTTCTGGGTTTTCAACTCTGAAGAAGCCAAGTTAGTAGATGCAATTGCTTCCTTCATCTATCCCACCACCTTTAAACCTTTGACTGTTATTGTAAATTAATAGTAATAATCCAGGGTGTGAGATTTTACAAAAATAAATGCTGTATTCTGCACCTGCTCTAGAGTAATTCTGGACAAAAGTATAAATTCAGAGAGGAGTAGCAGGAAAGCAGCCCTGGAAAAAGAGACCTGTGGGTGCTGACTGACAGCAGGCTCAGCAATATGAGTCAGCAGTGAGCCCTGGCAGGCAAGTGGGCAGACCACATCCTGAGGTGCAGTATCAGCAGCTGGTCAAAAGAGGTGATTATCCTGCTGTATTCAGCATGGGTGCAGCCTCACTTCCAATGCTGTGTGAAGATCTGGGCCCCAGAGTTTAAGATGGATGCAAAGGTCTTTGAATACATCCAGAGGAGAGCAATAGAAGTGGTGAAAAGGCTGGTAGATATGTCCTGTGAGGTGCAGCTAAGGACTCTGGCTTGGCTAATTTGGAGAGCAGGAAGCTGAGGGGTGACCTCCTTGCTCCCTACAGCTTCCCGAGGATGGAAAAAGAGAGGGAAGTGCTGCTGTCTTCTCTTTGATATCCAGTGATAGGTCACATGGAAATGGTTCAAATTTGCACCATGGGAGATTCAGCCACGATCTTAGGAAACACTTATTTACCAAGACAGTGGTCAACATACTAACAGGCTTCCTGGAGAGGTCAGTGTTCCATGCCTGTCAGTGTTTAAGAGGTATTTGAAAATTGCTTCTAATAACGTGTTTTAACTTCTAGTCAGCTTGGATTGGCCAAGCAGGTGACACTTAAGCACTGAAGGTCCTTCCACTGAATTATTCTATTATATCTCTGATTACAACTGTGCATGGTGGGGACAAGCTGCATGGAATTATGCAGTGAAATAATGGTGTACTTAGTTTAGTCTTCTAGTCCCTTCCTAGTATTACCTAGTGCTATGTTCTGTGCCCTTGTTTGCTTATTACTGCTGTGCATTGAGCTGACATTTACACAGCCCCTCTGTAACACCAGAATCTCATGCCTCTTTAAAAACAGTCAGTCCAGAGTCCTTTATGTATAAAGCTAGAATTCTTCTTCCCATGTGTTTTTCTTTATATCTGCCTACACAGAATTTCAGCTGCCTGTTTATGCTTCATTCAGTCTCATGAGATCCTTCTTTGATACAGTCCCAACCTTTAAAACTCTGAATAAGGTTAGCAATATCAGCAAACTTTTCTCCTCACTAATCACTTCCTCTGTCCAAAGAGTTATAAATATGTTCAACAACACAGACATTGTCTGATTCCACTCGTGACTTAATTCTAAACTGAAATCCCCAAATTTACCCTTTATTCTTCTCCTCCACTCTCTAGTTTAGTTGCTTACAGACCCATAGAACATGTTGGGAAAACTTATCACTTCTGCTATAAAATTTGCAACTACCCCACTGATATACATATTTGGTTTGGCTGCTTCCAACAAATTATATGAAAGATGAAAGCAAGGAAAGGCCCAGATCTAGTCACTAGGTAGGATGGTGGTTAGTTTTAAGTTAGTTTTAACTCAGGTTAAAATCATGGCAAATTTCACAACTACAGCTCTGGCAGTTGAAGTAAATGTTGTCACTTTATGTTGTCCTCTAGAAAACATTCACTATTACTAAAGGATTCTTAATGCCTGAGCTGGCAGAGTTGCTGCAGTTACTTAAATGAACAACATGCATTTTTCTGTATAAAAATAACCTGGCCTTTTTTTGTTGTTTTTTTTTTTTAATTAAATGCCAGAGTTGCATACAAATGCCTAAATAAAAATCATCAGATTTCATCTCATGTGCCTCCCACCATAAGGCAGAAAACTCATCTACATAAAATTGCAGAGGTCTGCTCAAGAAAGCAGAGAAATCATGTAAGTACATTTTAAAGTAGAGTTTGACAAATGGTTCAGCCACTGATAAGATTGGCTGTCCATGACACTTAGTAACACTTCTGTCACTAATATCTTGTGTGCTTATATTCACAAAGGGTTGCAATTTTCTTGCATGAACTTACCCTGCTGGCTAGGACTAAGACTTCTAGAAAAGATAAACTCAGAAGAAAAGAAAAGAAAAGAAAAGAAAAGAAAAGAAAAGAAAAGAAAAGAAAAGAAAAGAAAAGAAAAGAAAAGAAAAGAAAAGAAAAGAAAAGAAAAGAAAAGAAAAGAAAAGAAAAGAAAAGAAAAGAAAAGAAAAGAAAAGAAAAGAAAAGAAAAGAAAAGAAAAGAAAAGAAAAGAAAAGAAAAGAAAAGAAAAGAAAAGAAAAGAAAAGAAAAGAAAAGAAAAGAAAAGAAAAGAAAAGAAAAGAAAAGAAGGCACCCAACCCCTGACAAAACAAGCACAGAAGAAAAAAAATCTTATATCTGAACGTTTACATGGTACCCAGCCATGTACTTTTCTTTGCCCATTATACTGGCTAATTTAGTAAAACTTAGTATTCACCCACAAAATCTTGCCTAGTGCCCTCAGACCATCACAGCTACAACAATACTAGGAAGATGTAAACTGACCGCCACTGCTTCAAGTCCAGTGACATGGAACATCACTGTTCATGTGATAAGCAGCCTCCTACTTTCCTCAGAAGCAGGACCTGACAAATCTGTAGCAAGTTCAAAGAACAATTGTACTGTTAGAAACTGACTGAGACTGTTTGAAACTCTTTGTTAAACCAACCAAGATCAGCTTGATTACTGTATTGGCAAATACCATCTCCAATGAGCAAAGAAAAACATCCCTCTAGGAAATCTGTGTCACTAGGTGTGCTGAACTCTGGTCAGACTCACTTTAACTAACCAGGCTTTTTGGAACATTAGTTTACTATCCAGTCAGTATATATCTGATATATCTGTACCAATTCCCCAGATTACTGGCAGCAAGAATATAACTCAACAACCAGTTCTGTTAAGAAAACCTCCAAAATTGAAGGAGGTGACCTTTTCTTCTTATGGGACACCACAATACAGCCTCCATCAGCAACATCACTTGTCACCACTCTGCACCTGACGTCTTCCTGCTCACCTGCCTGGACAACCCTCATCAGCACATTGTCACCCCAGAGAGTCTTCTGACACCAATGGCCTGGCTTTGCACAGCTGGGGCTGGGCTCACAGCTGACACAACCCAAAGAAAAACAGATATGCCACAGATTGGCATCTCTCCTGAATTCCATGTACCACTTGAAAAAGCCTGTTAACAAACCAATTTCACATTCCCCTGGTCCTTCCCCAGAGCATTTTGCGCTCTAGTCTTCTTGTACCAGTAGAGACAAACAGGCACTTTTCATTGTGATTGTTTTAACTAGCAAGGGACTACTCAGTTAGTTAGACACCAGAAGGATGCTACCACACAGCACCAGCCCTTCTTTCCTACACTTTGTGCTACAGAGTGCCTGTAGCACACCAAGGATTTTCATACCAACACATTCCACAGGCATTAATGTGGTGTGGACATCAGCATCCCACACACACAGTGACTACAGGATGGAGTCCTGGCTTCTCATCTCCTGTCTGTGTTCCCCCACACAGAGCAGTATTTCAGTCAGGGTGCCCAGACTCAGAAGAGTTATTCCCAAGCCCTGTAATCAGCATCAAAACATGATCTTCATCTCTGCATCCCTTAACTTCATTGCAAATCTAGAGGTGGTAGAGTTTTTCCCACATGTCTGAAAAAAAACTGAGGTCTATAGCCTCAAAAACTACTGTGCAGCACAAGTGAAAGTGACTGATAGGACATATACTAAAACAAACAGCACAAGGGCCTCACCTAGGAGAAATCTAATTGATTTTACAATGACTTAGTAATTCAAAGACTGACACAGATTTATTCTCCTCCTGTCACTTATTTCCCATGGGTCTTTGGACATATAACCTTTCTAGCTGTCACACTGGTGAAATGGATGATATTTACAAGCCCAAGTACTCAGGTTGCTCTAGCACAGAAAGACAAGTTTCTGGTGGTGTTCCATAATGATGGCAGCAGTCAGAAACTGGGAAACCGAAGAGTGTGATATTACAGTGTACTGGATCTGGCTGAGATGGAGTTAATTTTCCCCATAGCAGCCCTCACAGAACTGTGCTTTGTACTGGTAGTTAGGAATGTGTTGGTAACACACCAGTGCTTTGTCTGCTGAGCAGCAGCAGTACAGCACCACCCGCAAAGGCCAGTGGGCTTGGGTGACCCAAACTGAGCAAAGGTATATTCCATACGACATCTGCTCAAGCAACAAAAGCTAAGAGGAAGGATGGCCAGAGGCATTTATTATTTAGTTTGTCTTTTGGAGCCACCACTATGTGTATCAAAGTCTTACCTTTGAAAAAGTGGCTGGACATCACCTGTTGATGGGACAGAGAGAATAAATCTTCTATTTTCCCTTGCTTCCACATGCAGACTTTGGTTTGCTTCATTAAATTATGTTTATATTGACCTAAAAGATTTTCTGTTTTACTTTTTTCCCCCCATACCTTGCTAAGACAGGAGTGATAAAGCCTAGGTCAACCTACCACATGCAGCAATTACTGCAATCCACTGAGAAGGGGATCCCAGATCCCAAACCAATGTTCCTTATCCCCTTCTTCCAGCAAAATAAATGGAGAAAGCATAACCATTCCCCGCCCCTACATTACAGAGAATTAGACTTGGCAGGGCAATGAGGACCAAGAAAGCCAACATAAATGCAGCTGTAAGTCTGTATAAAAGCTATCAAAGAACAGAAAATACTGCAGTGCCAGGCACCTGTGTGGTCGCTGTTAGCTGGGAAGATCGCTCATACTCCTCTTGAAATGTGCCAAAAATTGTTCTCTGTTTTGTAGGTCTTGAAGAAAACAGAGAATGCAAAAAAGTGGTTGGAGTGGGCAACTGGTCTGTCTTCTTCCCTACACCCACCAGGACTATTTCACTCTTCAGGTAAATTTAGCCAAAGCCTTCCCCACAGGTATCATATTCCTCATGGAGCTTATGAGAACCCTCTCCTAAACCTCTCCTGAGGTGCTGCAAATAACTGCCTGTATTCCCAACTCTGAAAATGCTCTTCATACATTTAAGACTGGTCTTAAGACTGCTGCTGGTTTTATCATACTTTTAAGACTGGTCTAAAGACTGCTGCTGGTTTTATCCTCACATCCCTTCTTTTCACACACAAAAAGGTACACCCATGTCTCACTCATCCCTGCCAGCTGCTTTATGACAAGGTCAAAGAAATTTTTCCCAGTTTTTACTAATACAGGGGTCTGTCCATTACAATGAGTGCCAATTGTTTGCTGGAACCATGGGAAGTTTCCAATATGACCATAATCGTGATTTGAAAATGAAGTTCATTGTGGGAATACACAAGACAGAGAGTAAGACAGATTTAATTAGCATAGCTAGTCTGATGACTAGGATGCCATGGCAAGGACAAACAGAACTTTGAGATTATGAGAAGATAGGATTAAACCTGTTTACGGGAAAGGAGAGATTCAATCAACCCCCTACAAGAAAGATGTTGTAAAATGCATAAGATAAGTTGCTTGTATGATCTTTTAACCTAATTATTTTAGTAGAAATTATTAACCTTACTGAAATGGTATAAGCTCTTGGAAAACCTGAGTAAAATTGAACTCTGATCACCAAAATCAGTCTTCCCGTCTCTCCATCAATCGCTCATAGTTCATCACTTAAAAAAAAAAAAAAAAATCAAGTGAA
Source organism: Sinosuthora webbiana (assembly GCA_013397395.1). Taxonomy (NCBI): domain Eukaryota; kingdom Metazoa; phylum Chordata; class Aves; order Passeriformes; family Sylviidae; genus Sinosuthora; species Sinosuthora webbiana. The sequence continues at coordinate 66,444 of VXBN01002511.1, read as the reverse complement.
ATATAATTGGAAAGTTCCAGGCAGGGAAAATAAGTTGGGTTCATGATGTTATGTCTTTACAAGGATTTCACAAATACTCAGGTGAGATTATCTATTCTCTTGCACTCACTGCCTTTGCTTAGAGGGTCAGGCACTATTGCAGCATGAAATTCCACCAAAAGCCCCACTGTCCAAAAAGGCACATACCTTTTAAATACTCAGACTTTTCTGTTTGAAACATGTTTTCCCCTGAACTGTCATGATGCTGTTTCCCAAAGGGAGACAAAAACCAGTAGGGCTGACTCTCCAGAGTAGCACAAATACACAGCCGAGTGTTACTGGCTTGGGATTGTATTGCAAAGGCTATAAACAGTGCCCTTCTACTCAAATTGAAGTCAGTAGGTTGGCACCCCACTGAATTCCCAAAAGCTCGTCCATTCATTCATTTCCTGCAAGAGCGACTCAGAGTGAAGTTGTTGAGTAACAAACCTGCCCTACTCACCCACTTCATGGCCTTAATGGAGTAGGTGAAGAAAAACAGAATGATGAGTGTGGACACAAAAATACACACCAAAGATGCAATGCCATAAGCCAAGGCAGCAGCAAAAAAGCATCACAAATAGGCAAACTGGAAGAGCTTCCATCCTGATTTCTTTCAATGGCTCTGAAAGCTATGCTTTGTAAACCCATATGAAACCAAATCCTGCAGTCCCTTCTCAGATTTTGTGGAAGCAAGCTTCCCATTGACGTCAAAGAACACATTACCTCATAAAGGGCTGCAGGGCAACTTGCAGAGACATCGCTCATTATTCACTGCGACTACACGCTTTGTGTAGAAGAAATGCATCTTCATTCTCCCCTCATGGTCTGCTGTGGAAATTAAGAACAGTCTCCAGTGATGTAGCTGGTAAGGGACACGGAAAGAACCACACCACTCAGGTTCAGAGGTGAGCAGAGAAAAGAGCGAGTTTATTATCATTTTAAGACTTAAATAGAATTTGGGATTTGATCAAGGATTGGTAGACAAAAGGAACACCTCTCTGACCCCAGTGGTCAGTTCAGCAGTCCATCACAGACTGGTATGAAAACAATCTACTTGTTTATGGTACATTCGTGAGAAAACTCCACTAGAAATATGTAAATAGTCATCAGAAGGCTAAAGAGCAGGGCGACACAGTGATGCAAGCGCATCTGCAAAATCAGTCCAGAGGTCAGACTGTTGCACACTGCTATGCTACGTTATAGAGACACTTACAAAAACACACTGTTTATCCTTGGACGTAGAGAGAGCACATTTGATTTCCAGTTACTGTGCCAATTTTTCTTGTATATACAATAAGAATTCCTGCAGATTCCAAAGACTGTCCCAAAGTGTGTAGCAGGCTCTGCTCGGTCCAGTCAGCATGGGATGACTAGAGTGGCTTCAGGTTGCAGATTTCTGTCCTTTTCCCTCTGTCAGCTGATGACGTAGGCTCAATGTGTTGTGTACATGCTCTACAGCTCTGGAGTTCACAGGAAACATTAAGAAAGAAGCACCCACAGGGTGTCTGCAGGAAGTATGCCTTCCATGTAGTATCCTTCTGCTGGTGTGAAAACAGCTGCCAGAGAAGGGAGTCAGAAAGCAAGAGAGGAAATAACCTTGGATCTGATGAAAACATGATGCTTAGTGCAAAAGAGTAACTGCATGCCAGATTCAGTGAATTATTTGTCAACTACAAGAAGACACACAGGAAAAATATTTCATGTACCAGATCAAGTGCTTGATCAAATAAATACAGACCATATGAAAATAGTCTTTTGTATCCAGTTGGACATGCCAGCAGGGCTAACACAATATTCAGGAATAAACAAGAATGCATGGCAAAAATGAAGATGGGGCTAGAGTTAGGTATAAGCAAAACCAGACAAGTGTTTTGATAATATTTGATCAGATGTTTATACATTAATCTGTCTCTTAGCAAAGAAATGTATTTCAAACAGCCAATAAGTTATTACTGAATAAAAGAAAGAATGTCAGAATCTAGCTTGAAATTGCCCTCATTAGAGATAAGAAACACATTTTACATCAGCATGGGTTAATATTTCAGGTTTTTTGTCACAGACCATTCAGCAGTAATTACTAAAATAAATAGGTGAGGATTGATTGGATATTCCATTTAGATTTACCATTTATAATGTGCTCTTACTGTCGACTTTCTCTATCTGGCTAGAATTTGCACTCATACAGCTGTAATCAGCCACTGGATCCAGAGTTGTTGGTCATTGTACTTGGTTTGGCAATTCAGGTCAGTTTGCCTTCTGCACCATCACTTTATTGTACCCAAACAGCACCATGGTAGGCCACTGGGTCCAATGCTGAAATCCAAGATCCTAACACGCCATCATGCCTCTACATGCATAGGCATTTCTGGGGAAAGTATAGTCCAGGTGAAAATGTTCTGCAGACTACTTTCTTTCTGCCCTTCATATTGCTTGACTCATCTGCTCTATACCATGTTGACATGCAAATCTATATAGAGTGACAAGGTGTAGCTACTGCATTCAGACAACTGGACTAAGGTACCCATCACCACATTCTCTGTTAATTATTATCCAGTCATAAAAAAGGCAAATCTGACTTCTCCTTCGCCATTTTAAAAGAGCCTTCTTAAATTCAGCAAGTATGTCTTCTCCTGGAGAAGCAGAGATTGAATTTGGAGCTCTGCTGGAATTGGTGTGAGGAAAGCATATTCCTTCAGACAATAGCATATTTCAGCCCTTTCCTTCAAACTCTATAATCAGAAAGGTGGGTCCACTGGCTATTTTACAACTGGTCCTGGTTGCCAGCTACATTCTTGGTTATGTTGCTGATCTCATATATCTCCCTGATATATGCCCCCTGACAGCCTTTTCTTCTGCTTCAAGAGAACTAAAACTTGGCAAATTACAAGTTTCACTGGTATGTTTCAATGATTTTCCTTGCTGGTCCTCAAAATTCATTATCTTTGAAAAGCCTTTGCCAATGGATAAAAATAATTGGTCTAACTCTTTTATCTTTGCAGCAGCCTTTTTTTAAGTATAAGTAAACACAGTTGTCTTTTCTCTGACTGTCAAGCCTTTTTCTTATTTCACAAACTACTCTCATTTTCACAGCACCCCTCTGTGCCCCTCTCTCCTCTCTGCAGGGAACTTGAGAACTGCACTGAGGGTTGTCCTGTGGCAGGTTTGATTGTTTCCCTCTTTGCTGTCCCTTCAGTGCACTCTGATTTTCCTTTCACCTTCAGGGCAGTAGGATCATGGGTTTGCCCCTATTTCTCTTCTGGAGGTGCACCCACTGGCACAGATCCTTATAACATTAGATTAGCCTACATTTCCCATTTCCTGGGCCTGATCTGAAGGATAGTGCTATTTGCCTTCCCTTTGTTCAAGGCCTCATCTGTTTTTGCATATAGAGTAAGGAATCACCAAATGTAGGGCAGAACAGGAAGTGGACTTCCACATTTTTCTAATAGTTCCCAAACTGAAAAAAAAAAAAAAAAAAAACACTATCTGTAGCTGAGAGTCCAGGATAGCCATCAAATTGCTCTTCCATTACAGACCCTGCTGCACCATGTCCAGACCTACTACTTGCCCTGACCAGCACCAGCTTCTGAGTTTCCTGAGCTTTATGAGACTGGAAGAGGAGAACTGGTGACAGCTTATTCTGAATATAAATGAGAGGACAAGCACAGAGTCCAGATACCCTATCTTTCCACATGTAGAAAATCAGTCTTTCAGCAAGTTTTTTCACTATCAAATACTAAATTAGGTGTCTGTCACTCTCAGCAGCAACATTTCCTACCTAAACTGCCTGCTTTTCCCTTCTTCATCCTTAACTCCCCCCCTTTTTTTTTATCCCTTATTTCAGGGTTATACTTCTTATTTCAGTTCCTAATCCCTGAAGACAAAATCTGAGATTGAAAAGGCACATCACTCATGCAGATGCCTTTCCCTGGCCATTGCCCAGCACTGTAGCTGTGAGCTGATGTGCTGGATCTTCCCCAAACTGTGACATAAGTGATACTGTCCAGGAAAAAAATCCTGGCAGTATTCCTGAGTACTTTTAGTGGCCTCCAAATGGGCAGAATACTCCCTGCAAGTTAAGCACATTCATTAGTCAGAGGGTGTAACAGTGACTGGCATGATGGTGCAACAGTGACTGGCATGATGGTGCCCATGTGAATGAGTAAAATTTTAAAAAAAGTGAACTTCACAGGGTCACTGTGAAATATATCCTTCTACTGAAAGGGAAATAAGACTGAAAATGTTTTTGAGGAATGACTACTCTGATCCACAGAGTTCTTTGCCCATCCCATCTTTTGAGGAGAGGCAGTTCTGGAGATGAGATGTCACCACTCTGTACATCATCAACACTGCACCAGGAAGGCTCTTGCAACACACAGAGAGTAAGTGTTAGGTTTTGATATTTGTGTGACTGTGAGATTTCATTTTACAGAAATAGTGACACATCTGTAGAGCCTGTCGATGTTAAATGGTTACAAATGGGCGGAGTATGAGACAAACAACAGAGAAAAGATGCTATCTCTTTTATAAACTCCATCTCCATTGCTGGAGTTCACTGGAGAAGAACAAGCACATAGAACATGAGCTATTTAATAAACCACCACAGAGATCTCCCCACCAGGGAACAGAGCAAGGAAAGATACACACACAAAACAGGTATTAGCCTTGTTCTTTGCTCACGGCAAATATCTGATGCTGCGATAATAGACACACTAACACGACAGAAACGGATATCCTGCTGTGGAAAACAACACAAGCCTTAAGAACTGCGACCAAGCAAAACCATCAGCAACCCAAAAGCCACCCTATAACCTTTTTGAGAGGTAAAAAGAAAAGTACATACATAAGCATCCTCTATTTGCCCTGTGGAGCTCATACGCTTCCCTGGAGGAAACTATGTGCATTCTTCACCCACACACAGATGCTGCTGCACCTCTAGCTGTCTCTGAACTGCTGGCCTGCATTTAGTGGAAGGGGAACAAGGCACCCTCTAATGGGAGACTACTATCCAAGCTCGTTGATAATTTTGCTGGTTCAGTTATTGTGCTACCTTCATCAGTGCTGCAGACTGCAGGTATTACTGTCTCTATGCACTGCCAATGCCATGACTTGTTCCCTTTGTTCCCCTCCCTCTTTCCCTGAAGTTACCCAGATGGACACACACCACTTCTGCATGTTTTGCAGCACTGACCCAAGTGGAATGTCAGTATTTGCCAGGTGCAGCATGCCAACAGAGGAAACGGTTGGCTTCTCCACAGCCTTGGTGGAACTGGGAGCACAGAGACTTCATTTAAGCAACGCTGTCTGTCGTGATCCTCAAGCACATCACTATTAGGAAACCCAGACTTGGATGTACTGACACCAGAGCTCTGCTCAGCCCACCTGGAGATGTGGGAGCAATGATCACTGCAAGCTCCTTCCTCTTCTAGCTGCTGAAGCTCTGGGGACTTCCTTCCAGCATAAAGGTGAATATCCAATAAATTCTGCAACAGATCTCATGCATGAAGCCTCAGATTAGCTCCCCTGTAAAACATGAATCTCTCTAAAGCATTTAGGGAGTCCCACCTTGAGCCCCTTTAGTGCTGCTTTCACCTTCATGAATCACAATATCATTCATGAACATGATCTGGTTCAGGTTCTCCTCATATGCATGGGCTCTGTTAAATCTTTTTGCCTTCTGCCTATGCATGCAGCATGCAAGCACATTCATACTTCATGCACGAACACCAATGCCACCAAAGCAAATTAAAACAATAAATATGATATGATGAAAAGGCTAATTTCAATAGTTCAATTAGAGTGCATGATGTTGTTCTTGTGCATGACGTTAATATTGAGTCTTCTTTTTTTAAATCTTTTTTCCTCTTCACTACTTCAAGTGCACAATGTCCCTAACACAGCCACAGGAGAAATTACTTGACTTTTGCAGACTGCATTGCTAATGGGAAAAGTGTTTGGGTTTATTGCAACTGGATATACATAAATATTCACTGCAGGAGAAAACTCTTGAAAAAAGTCTCATTTTCAAAGTGTCCTGGGACACAGCAGGGAGCAACAAACAAATTAATCCATAAAAAATTTGAAAATATTTTTTTTACATCCATTCCACAGTAACAAAAAAATAATAACAAAAATTTTTTAAAATATAAATTCAAACCATTCAGGCATTCCCATTTTAATTCCAAGGGAGATAAGGCACAAAAAAAATACAAGCGGAGGCAAAACTCCTTCCCAACAAGGAAGAAGGATTCAGAAGGATTCCTGCAATCAGAAATTTGGAAGAGGAAGGAGAAGGGGAGGGGAGAAAGGAAAGGGAAATAGAAAAGGAAAGGGAAAGGGAAACGGAAAGGGAAACGGAAAGGGAATGTTTCATGTATCCAGCAGACATATTGAAATAAGCATGTCCAGAGGCCTGGCAGACCGATTCAAAAAGACAGAATCAAGTTTAGAAGTTTTCACTGAAAAAGATACAGAGGTGACTCTGAACAAATGACCAAATAGACCCAGGAACCAAAGCAAAGTGAAATGGACCATGGAATAAAGTGGAGAACAAAGAAGAAAAGGCAAAGATATGTATAGTTTTAGCTATGTACAGTGGCAAAGATTGAAGGCACTCACATAATGAAGCAGCTGAAATTTATAAGGATTCATCCTAGTATATTTCAATACACTCTAAATCTGAACTTTAGTTCATGCATTAGATATTTTTAGGATTTTTTGTAACTTTTAGAAAGTGGGAATTACACCATGTACAAATCAGGCTTGGCCCCTGAGATCTGGATGTACAAGCAATATGGCTGTATTCACAGAGCATTCTGCATGACTGCAGTCCCTAAAAGCTTCACAGAGATTTTGAAACTCTCTCACTGGAAGTAGCAAAGTGGTGGATTTGGCAAACGGAGTGTGCATGAAGTTTAGCAAGTCTAAAAATGTATGGCAATGCACTTGAACAAAAATAGCTTAAGCTTTTACGTAAGCTGATGTTCTGCAAGTGAACTTTTATGTGCCATCAAGGGAAAGCCCTCTGAGTCACCACACGTAACTCAACATTGTCAGATGCCCTGAAGCAGGTGAAGCAGCTACAGTGTGCACATGTGCTGCAAAGCATCAAAATTATCTTAGGTAACTGCGCATTTTCTTTGTGTAACAAACAGGAGTGGGGGGCCAGTGCTTAGAGACAGTTGCCCATACAGCTTTTCTCTTCATAGACCAAATGGAACTTTTCCAGGAGAACCTGGAGCAGCAGTTAGGGGCTGTTTGTCCCAGCCTAGCTTTTCAGCTCTTCACGTGGAGAGACAACACACTGAAAATTGCAATAAGCTGCAGGCTCAGCCATCACTCTGTTCCAAATTTTGTTGCTTTCAGGCTGTCTTAAAAAACATGGCAGGGAGTGGGGAGGGAAGGGACTGCATTTTTTTCCCCATCTCTTCTGAAAGCCCATATAAGATGGGGAAAGGGGTGAGGCTGTGAAAATGCAGTGTACCTTGTGGGATCCCTGTTCTGACATCTAACAATTGTTCAGATATAGACTTTTTGCTGCACTTCAGTGCCCTGTCCCCCAAGGTTGAGTTGTATAGCAGATGAAATGAATGGGTAGGGAGGATTCATATTTTTAAAATTCACATTTAAGTGCTGCACCAGAGGCAAAATCTTGTGCCCTCCCTCACTGTTTCCAGAGGGTGCTACATAAGCACTTCTTAAAGGTTCCTAGGCGATGGACCATTCCAGAGGCCTGAGGATACCCGTGGACAGGAGAGTTCACCCCTCACCTACATCAGGCCATAGCAGAGCAGAGACTTTTCATTCCTTGAAATATCAAATATAACCAAAAAGTAAGCAGTGCGTCAGCCTCTCAGAAAATCAGATTAAGGAGGCACCTCAATAGGAACAGCTCTACCTGAATGACCTATAGCAGGTACTTGGCAGTCTGTTATGGACAATTTTAATAATATCATGTCTATACATTGTCAAGCCACACGTTCCCTAGGAAAATATCCACACAGGCTGAAAGTTTTACCTCAAACAAGTGACTACTAATCTTGCCAGTAGATACGACAACAGGTTACTCATTTCTTCAATATGGTAGCTTTTTGCCACTTACAGTACAGATCCCAGTGCCTCTTCGAGTCATTTCTCCAGTGGGAGATTTCAACAGACTAGTATCAACACATCTTCTGGCAACCAGCCTACCTTTCAGACTCCAAGTCATGCCAAGGACAAGGTCAGCATGGAAACTGACTCCTCTCCCACCATTGCATGGACCCTTTCAGGCCACGTGTACCAAATGCTGTGATAAAATTATTTCATTCCCCAAACTTTCCATGAGTTGTTTATCAATAACTCTAAATTAAATACTTTTAAAATCTATGAAAACAAAACAATCTCCCAACTGCCCTCACACACGTATCACACCCACACAGAGACTAATTCCATTTGTAGTTCAGCATTTTTGATTAAAAGTTGCAGGAGGTAACACTGTTACTAACATTGCCAAGCAGCAGGATTTTCTGGCTTTCTGTGTTGGCACTGCACTTGCAGACGTCAAGGTTTTGCACAGTCCTGACTTTAGAAAGGATAGAGCTTCAAGAAGAACAGGCCAGAACCAAGGTTGTTTGAAAACCCCACATTACAAAATCAATATTTAACACACTGGATTTCCTAGTGAGTCTTCAGAGACAAGTGTCTGACATTTGAGTTGTCCTGGGTCAATATTAATTGCACAGAACTTCTCATCTGCATTTACTGCCATGTTTCCACAATTAAATTATAAAAACTAAATGAAATCTCTGCGTTTCATAGCTAAATCTGCATGCTAAGTTAATTAACACTGTAATGGAAACCATAACAAAAACCTTAGGCCTGTCTGATCCAAGGCCCATTAAAATAAGTGACAGCTTGATTATAACCTGAAGCAAATTAACAGCCATGCAGCTTTTAAAAATGGGGTAGTGATGAACTGTTTCACAGATGTCAAGAAACTGTTTTGCATGGAGGCCAACTGAGAGACCTCTTTCTGCCAATGTCAGCATTTCTGGCATCTACTCTGTGTGTGTATGCCCTGTTTTTCATCTACAGGACACAGGGCAGACCTTGCAACATACCCTAGTAGTCTCACTGTTTCCAGCTGTTCTTTAGGAGGCAGAATGCTAAGATATGTGTCAGCCAGCATCTAAGGCACCAGGAGCCATCAAATGATGGGCTGAGCCGCAAAGGAAGACACCAATTTTACTTCATGGGAGGTGCAGGACGCGGGGCACCGGAGGGTGCCACAAGATGCCACAGTATGCTCCTCACACATAAACTGCATCTTGCTCTTATTGCCAAACTGCATTTGTCTTTCAATCAATCAAATGTTCTTTATAACTTCTTAATGCATCACAGTTCAGAGCACTTTCCAGCAAGAGCAACAAAAGCAACAAAATTAATACTAAAAGGAAAAATAGGGAAAGGCAAACCCTAAAAAGAATAAAAGCCAAAAATTTTGGCTCAGTGGTTACATCAGAAAGGTGAAGGCTTGTTCACCATGTGTGGCACTTGGGCCTTTGTCAAACATAACACATACCAAACTAACCAGCTTTGGCAAGGTAAGGAGTTGTAAAATAGGCACTGAGATGCTGTCATGATCAGCAGCTCCCAGAAGCATCATGTGAAAAGCACCAGTGATGCACTGTGAGGATCCTGCACTCAGTCCTACAAGCTGCAAGTTAATTATGCAGACAACTGAACAACTAATTATTGGATTCAAAGGCATAGTATCAAAAGGAAAAAGTGAACACCTGGAATATGGATGAGTTTGTATAACCTGAACCTGCAAATGTGGATTTGTTTGTCATAAGCCAGCTTCAAAATATGGCAGAAGTGTTGCAAAGCTTAATATGGTTAATTGAAGTTAATTATACCTAATTATGTATGTAACATATTGCAGAGAGTTATCTCAAAACAAGTATGTTTGATATCTACAAACAGCACACATAACAGGAAACACTGTGACGAAGTTTTAAAGAAAAAACATAATAGATATGCTCAAAAGCAAAAGCAGAGAGTGCCAACTGCTGAAGACCAGCAACTGCTCACACCATTCTTCTGGCATTATCTGTGAGGGGCTGCCCTGGACTCCCTGCTCTCCCCACACTCACTTGCTGAAAGAAACCCACCATCTTCCTCCTTGCAGCCCTACCCCATGGAGAGCACATGGGCCTGACCACCCAGCTGTGCCCCAGGCACAAACCGTCACTGCAGACAGGCACTCTGGGATCTGCAGTCCCCACAGGCTGACACAAAATGTCACTGCCATGTCATGCGGACAAAGATACCAAGAAACATTGTCCTGACTCTGTCAGCAAGTTGCTACTGCTCTAGGTCACCAAAGGAGATGCAACTGATGACCTAATGGTCAGGTCCAAATGTTTCACGAAACCACTGCCTCATGTCCTGCATCAGAAAAACTATGTGTTTGAGCACAGCCACCTGGATTGCGACTGCCAAGGGAGCAGGCTCAGAGTTGTTGGGATGAGCTTCAGAGAAGGGAAAAAGTAACAATGAAATCCATCCCTGGATGAATTGTTTTACAAAATGGTAATGGTGGGACACAGCAGAGGCTTCTGATTTAGAAAGACCCTTATGAGGTGAAAGGGGAATGAGACCACATCTTCAGTAGAGTTAGAGGTAGTTGAGTCCTTGCAAGATTTTCATCCCACCTTGCTGGGCCTTGAGAGCTTGCCCAAGACAAATAAGTTCAACATGTCCCCAGGGAGATGGTAAGGGCTAGAAGATACCTCAGACCCCCTTTGACAGAGGCCTATGGCATTGTAGTACCAACATCTCCTATATTTAAGTGTTCATTCACTGTGATTCTATAGAAAATGGGTTTCATGAACCTAAAACCATTCTTTCTGCTCCAAAGCAAAGTTGGAGTACAGGGTGGACTCATATCAATCACTTTTCCCGAGCTGTCAGCTCCTAGGCTTCAGCTGGGTTTTTCCTAGCCAAGGAAAAAGAATTACGTGTACAGCACTTCAGCTTTGAAACCTGCAGTTTTGTCCAAAATTTTTTGCCATCAGAGAAGACCACTGCCTACCATACGATAACTCACTTATAACACAGACCCACAATGAAGACAGTAGGATCAGATCTAGGGAAAGAACTGTAATTCTTTGACATAGCAACTGAAGAAAAAATTACCTTGACAACTGAGTGAGGTATTTAAAGAGTCAATAGGTGTTGTAATTCTTTAGGGGAATGGTTTCTCCCTTCTGACCCCCTGGAGTTTCCTCACCACACAGACTGACCCTTCCTTCCTTCTCTGACCCCATTGGCTATGGTCCAGCTATCTTTTCCCTGAGCAGGGGGCTATATAATGCCTCACCCTTCCTCGTTCGCTGTCTTTCCCCCCTGGAATTTCGAAGAATAAATGCCTGGGACAACGGTCCTGGGGAAAGGGCCTCTTCTTATACATTTATCTTTTCCTTGGTAAAATTCCCTCCAAAGCCTCCTAATAACTGAGCTAGCTAAAGCCCCCGGAGGAGGGCAGGGGGTATTCTTACAAATAGGCAGGAATGAAGGGAACCAGTGACAGAAATTAAGTTCTAAGTGCAGTGGTAGGTTCTTTTATGCTTTTGAAAATGAAGGCAAGAAGCAAAAGTCTGAAATAATGGCAGTTATGGGAAGACCTTAAAAATCTGTAGACATCAACAGCAGATGAGAAGATTAGGCATGCCAAGCATCCTGTACAGCATTCCTGAGTGTGTGTCCTGGGTTGGGCACAAGTATTCTATCACCATCTTCATGTTAAATCAAGGTGGGACTGTGCCCTTCCCGGGGGCCCCTCCCTCAGAGTTATCTTCTGTTAATGGGCCATCAACACCTTGCCCATGACTCATAGATAACTCATGGAGGGAGTTATCTCTGTTTAATGGCTCATCAAGCCATGGTCCCTGCAGGACCTACATCCTATTGTGAGATGCTCCACCCAGAGGGAGGAACCAAGCATTCTCACCTGGATATAATCTGGTGTTTGGGACAGTACAGGGGGCTTACCCACTGGATTCCCAGAGGACTCGAGCTACCAGACCTTTCTACGGGATCACTGCTTCAGGAAGACCACCTCATCTGGACTGCTTCCATCACCCTGATCAGGTTGTATTCTGACTCTGTCAGTAGTCTTTTGTATTATTGCATGTATTTTTTATTTTACCTTTACTTTTTTTTTCTTTCTTCCTATTAAATTGTATCTCTGACTTGGAGTCTCTCATTTGTTTTGCTTTCAAAACCATTACAGTGTGAAAAAGAATCCCTGACAAATACCCCTCAAATTCAAATAGGAATATGCAGCCATGACAGAGGAAAAGAAAGAAAAGAAAATGGCTGAAGACATATAGGACAGCATAGATCTTTTGCTCTGGTCAATGCACAGAACAGAAGACATACACGGAAGAAAGACTTCCTCTAGAGGAATGAGGTACTCCCATTAGAGGTGAGGTACTGCTTGCACAGATAATGAAAAGGAGAATTAAGAAGAAGGAGCTGTGATGGCCAAGAAGAAAGGAGCAGCAAACCTAACACGAGAAAGAAGGGAAAAGAGATGCTCTATGAGGGAGCAAACAATATAGAATAGACAGAAAATTGTAACAGAGAGAACTGGAAACCAACCTTCAAACCAGAGAGGGGCAGATTTACATAACAAAGGAATCTGGGGAAAAAATATCTGTTATCTGAGGAAAAAAAATAAGGTTCTTTGAGTAGCAGGAGGCACAACAGTGTTTTCAACAGAGAGGGAGCTTGAAATACCAGAAAGGAAAAAATTGAATTACCTTAAGGTAATAGAAATTCGGGGGGGAAACAGTCAAATAAGAGGAAAGGTCATGAGTGCCCCCACCTGGCAGCCCTGCAGCTGGGTAGAGGACAAAAGATGAGGTGCACTGAGTGCAAGTATAGCCTCCTATGGGAAAGATCTGCATAAAAAGCAATCAAAATTCTAGGATAATTGGGCAAGGATATTCTACTAGAGATGAGGAAGTTGTAATACCATCATTCAAGGCCTTGGTAAGACCATGAAAGATACAGCATACTGTCCTGGTTATGTGCTTAGGGATGAAGTCAAACTGCAGAGTATAAAGAGATTTTAATACAAAAGGAAAAAAAATAAAAAGAATAAGAAAAAAAGGTCTGGCCTGTTTAGCAAAATGAAATCTCAGAGGGAGTATGTTCGCTGTCTATAAATACACCCAGAGAGTAAACATCAGAGAAGGAGAAGAGCCATTTAAGTTAAAGGACAATGTTGGCACAGAATAAATGTGTGCAAGCTGACCATAAAATACACTTAGCACTGAGAAAGGTAATTTCTAATCACCAGAGCTGTCAGGCTCAGAACCGCCTTCCAACAGGCAGGCAAAGAATTCTAGACAAAAGTGGGAGTTGCTCATGGGCGCCATATGATGTGGGAAAGACCAGTAGCCTTACGCACTGGCTTATAAAGCCCCTTATGTCCCAGCATTTGCTAACAATTTCCACCCTTTTTTAGACTTGAAGTATTTCCAGTAGTCCTGCAGACTTAAGTACAGTGTGTTTATGGCCCCTGACAAAAGTTTCGCCTTACCAGCCCTTTAAAGGCAGTCTACCAATGCCCCAGGGAATCAAGAAAAGTCCAGTCCTACCCTGTGTTCATGGAGAATCAACTCCCCCCACCACCTGCTGCTATGGCAAAAAAGACAGTGTGCTGCTCACTGACTGCTGTTCCTTCAGCAGCACTGCCCACTTCACTGCCTACTGCTCACCAACCCACACCTCCAAGTGTTCTCAACTGGCATGGAAAAGGATGCACTTTGATGGGGATCACTGGCATCCCCTAGGGTTCCCTAAGCTATGGAGAGTCCAGGCAAGCAGCTGAGATAGGAACTGAGATCTCTGGGAGAAACAGGCTGTGACAGCCAGCTAGGACAGCAGTTTTGTTACCAAGCCACAGCAGAAACCACAGCTCAACCACAGAAGCAAAAAATATGTAGGCACCATTCAGGCAACAGCCACCCAGAGCCCTCAAGCAGAAGGAAGGTACTTCCTAGGACATAGATCTGTGTAGATCTATATGAAGGCAGACTCGCCATGCTCTTTACATTCAAGAACCAGCCAGATTATTCCTTGTCCCAACATAGAGCCAAAGGAAGAAATCATGATGCAAGTAAGCTACACCTTCCTAGCACATAACTTCTGCTTACAAGGCATCCCCAGGAAGGAGAATGATTTCCCTATTATTCTAGTTGAAGAAATCCTAATGTACACTTTCCCAGTATCACAACTCTCGCTGGAGTGGGGACCTTCTCTCCGCCTCTACTCCTGCCTTGAAATTTCTTTCTATAGAAAATTCAAGGTCGTTGATGCTAAAAAAGTAGCACCCTTCCTGGATACAAAGTATAGAAGAGCACTCACTAGAAGGTGACTTCTAGCCCCTCCTTCAAGAGCAAATTATGCCTCTGATACTAAACAGTCATTGAATGTAATGCAATTTAGGTGCACAGAAACTCACAAGTACGGCATCTTCTGAGGAGAGTCTCCTCTAAGACAAAGTAGCATCAGCAGAGAGTTCTTAAGATCCCTGTGTCAAGCCCAGTGCCTAAATTTTGGACCTGGGCAGATGAGACTGACAAGACACCTTCAAGAATAAGTGAACAGCATCTGATCCATCTCAATTCACCCCGTGCACACAAAAGCCTTCCTCCCCTCAGATGCGAACAGGTTCGTTGTCCCAACAGACAGGAGAGTACAGTGTCATATTACAGGACACAGAGCTAAGTAACCATTTTCTCCCAAATTAGGAAGCTAATTAGGAAGCTCCTCTTCCCCCAAACCTGGAATAAACCCTGCTGTGCCAATTTTGTCTTGGATAGGGTTAATTTTCATCACAGTGTCAAATATCTGTGTTTCAGATTTGTCCTGAACACAGGGTTGATAATACTGAGATATTTTTGTTATTGCTGAGCAGGGCTTACACAGAACCAAAGCCATTTCTGCTTTTCATACTGCCACACTGGAGAGGAAGGTGGGGGTGTCTCGGAGGCTGGGAGGAGACACAGCCAGGACAGGTCACCCAAACCAACCAAAGGGATATTTCAGACCATTTCACATCATGCTCAAAATTTAAAGGAAGGAGGAAGAGTGGAACACATTTGGAGTGATGGTGTTTTTCTTCCCAAGTCACTGTCAAGTGTAATGGGGCCCTGTCATCCTGGAGATGGCTGAATATCTGCCTGCACATGGGAAGTGGTGAATTATTTCCTAATTTTTCTCTCCTTGTGCCTGCAGCTTTTCCTTCCCCCATTAAACCATCTTTATATCAACCCACAAGTTTTCAACCTTTTGCCCTTCCAGTTCTCTCCCCAGTCCCAGTGGTGGTGGAGTGAGACGGTGAGATGCTTGGTGGCTGGCTGGGGTTAAGCCACGAAACCATACGGACCTTTCAAATTTCTTAGTATCTTTATTAGCACGCTCACTGTTCAGCAGAAGACAAAATAGAGATGTATGATTGCTGCTCAGGTCCTATGCTGAACACCTAACTAGAAGCTAAGAGATGTGTCAGTCTCAAGCCTTTGTACAGCACTGATTTGAAAGATATGGGAATATATCAAATATGCAGACTGAACTGAAAGACTAAACAGAAACACACTTCAAAATAATCTGAGAGCCCTAAGAGAAGGACTTTGAGACATGTTTTGGCTGGCAAAGTGTTAAACAATATTTTATGATCAACTTAACATCTTCCTAGAACCCACACAATAAAATACCACCCAGGTCCCACCATTAGAACAGCAGTTAAGAAACTATTATTTGTCTGAAAATTTGCCATAATTTAACAATTTTGTGACATAAGTAAAGAAGTCCTTGTTTAATACTGTCAAATAGCCCCAAGCAATCCAGTTCAATGCCAGAGATGTGCCTGCTTTGAACAGGTCTGACTAGACACCTCTTACGGTCCCTTTCAACCTAAATTACACCATGATTTTAGAGTGCAAACCACCTTGTTGTTCTTATAACCCTAACTTCTCAAACCTTTCTTCCCTTATTCCAAAACTCCTAGCTGTTCAGCTTCTAGCATAGGCTTTGCCTTTTCTGTTTAAAATCCTTATATTTTCTTCCCAACCTCTCTGCTTCCTATTTGAAATGTCAGCCATTGAAGCAGCATTTGCAGATGTTTTTTCATCAGTGCCCAGCGACCAGTTAGGTCCAGATTTGTAGTCTTAAGAAGGTCCTTTTCCAGCATGTGTCCTCCATAAATTCCCTGCAGAGATGAGTCTTTCCCACAAAATACTGTGAAAATTAGAGAACAGCAGGCCTCAAGCACACAGAAATACACTTGTGGACCTTGTAAATGGGAAAGAACCAGAAAGAAATATGATGGGTTTCACCTTCAGCTTTACAAATTTCTAATGTATTAGTAACTGCACATAGAGCAATTTTTGCAAGATTTTACAGTCCCTAATGCCATAATGTCCCCTATGGAAACGGGGTGGGGGAAGTAGTACGAAACAGAATAAGTTATGGTAGGTTACACAGCCATCATGACTGAATAGTCAAAGCTATGACAACCATTTATCAAACTGGCACAGAAATAACAACACATACATCTTACCATAAACACAGTGTGGGAGAAGAGGCAGACAATAAAATAATGCAATGCTTTGAACTTTGGTGGCATAAGCTGAAGACCTCCATCTATTTTACAAGCACATATTTTAGCTTCAAGCCTAGAGTGCAAATAATTGATAGTTCTGTTGTCCTTTGTGCCACTGAGTCACCACAAAAAGTTAAGAGGCTGATCTGCATGTTACTGAAAACATCCAGATCCATGCACTGTAAGCAAAGCAAGCCTGCATTGTTGGTCATGGCAGTGCCTACTCCCAGCCAGGCACCCAACCCAACAAGTAGAGCTCCCTCAGCTCCCCTGTGAGCCAAACAAAACTTTGAAACAAAGATCTCCTAACTGTCTTTGGAGACAGGAACTGGCCATAAATGACTACCACTGCAACACACAGAAAGCCCAGACTATGATTGTGATGAGACTGTTGGGAACATATGTTCCAGGCTGGTGTTGTCCTATAAAACCTTATACACTTGTTCCAAAGCCCACCAGAATAACTCTTGAAAACAACTTAAAAATTTTGGAAAAGGAAAACATGACTAATAAAGCTTAGAGATAAAACAGCTGCCAGAGACTCAAAACTACCTGCAGTGAGTAATTTAGTTGAGAGACAGATGTGGCCAAGTGGCTTGCAGTTCTCTCATCTTTTGTTGCACACAGATATTCCTTTTTTTTCAGCAGGCAGACCTGGCTGAGGAATTAGACATACATAGATCAGCTATGAACATGCAAATGGGCGTCCTAACCCTACCAGAAGGGGTCACTAGCTAGGACTGAGGTGATCAACATTATTCTTTGGGCTACAGAGAACTCTTCAGTGACCTTTATTTGCAATGGTAAGTCAGCCCTTTTTCTTACAGTAATGCCACTTCAGTCATCAACAATTCATTCAGTATAAGTATATAGATGTTTTATGGAGTCTTAGGTCTATTACTATTAATGCAACAACATCATTACAATGTTTTTAGACCTGTTACCCAGAGAAGCTGACCTTCAATGTGCAGGTTATGCTAATGGCCATACTCTGTGTTGGTGAGTATGTGTATATGTGTGTTTAAAAACTATCCTGTTACTGAAAATGTGCCACAGTGCAAAACTGTAAATAACCTGGTGAAAAACTGGGCTAATTCGGAGTGGCAGTGAAACACAGGAAGTTTATGAATAACAAATAACATGTGGTGAAACAAGTTGCCAATGAAACTTCTGGCTTTGCATACTGAACATGGTGCTTGGAAGACAAAGAGGCATTTTGGGGAGAAGCAGGTAAGATCTGGAAAAGGTTAACAGAAGCAAGCTGATCCACAGGAGGAATAAAAAGGTACAGCAGAATTATTAATTACATGATTAACTTTGTGTGTTAGCCTGGCCTCTCACAACGCACAGCTCTGTGGGATGCAATCAAAGATCAGTCTCCTATCACAAACACAGGGAAGAAAAGGTCTTTTCTTTAGAAGATGACATTCAAGATGAGGAAGATGGAACACCTGAAACAGTTGTAGCAACACCTGAAGAACCATGCTGGAGAAGCCCTGCTGACCAATTCTGGCAGCTGCCAAAAAAGGAAGGAAAGAAACATCAAGAAACGCTTTGTACAAAAAAGGAACAATTTACTGCTAATGGAAGGTTTACTTTTTCTACTCTAACCATTGTAAGTTAAAGACTGAGTAATAAATTGATGCATAAAGGCTTAAAAGTTTTCTTAGTTTTGTATTTATTTAACTGTTAAATTAATATTCTCACCATTCACAATAACTGGTTCATTTTTTAAGGTCTTGACAATCAGGTTATACAAATCACACATTTCCCTCACACATAAATTTATGTTGTGTGAGGGAGTAAGGCACTTTGTCCATTCTACATATAATTAGTTCTTTAAGTGTTTACTTCCCACTAACTACATCTCCTCACCCTCCACACAGAGTGTTTTTGTGAGGGTCCTCTGGATTAGCAGCTGGATTGAGAGTTTACATGTGCTTTCTGAAGCAATATTTTGATGCTCAATAGAAATCTCAGGAGCTGCACACTATATTTTTTGAAATCCTGTGTGTCCTCTATGCATTCACTTTCTAAGACTGATGGGGTGAGTTCTTTTCCAGACACCTGAAGATGTACCCCAGGCACTCACCACAAGCAGAGCCCAAGTCACAGATCCTATAACAAAATCTCCACATGGTCACAGATCAGCAGGCCAACACACTCAGTCCCCGGGATAAAGGACAGCCTGGGAAGAGGAAGAGTTGGAAATGACTGGGGATGACATACCCAGCCACCCCTTTCACGAAGGACACAAGAAGGCTGGTCAGGACTTTTGTGTTTCCCCACATATTCAGTGGCCCATGGGAGAGAGCTAAATTCTCTTGTCTGTGTGGTCCTAAGGGGCAGAACGGCACATCCCTTTGATACTTTTTTATACTGAGCCAATGATACTTCTGGACAGCGCAGCCTTAGATGGCTGGGCTCCAGGCAGGACAGCCTCTCACCAAGTGTTCCTAGGATGACCACTTCCCGATGCAGGGCCCAGAAACCTTTCTCAGGGAGGAGCAGCTGCTGCGAAGGAGACCTGTGCCCATCTACCCGAGATTACAGCTGGGTGCTTTTTCTCCTCAGGGAGGTGCCAACAGGGCCTACCCCGACGGGACAGAGGGAACAAGGTCGCATCTCTGCAGAAAGCTAAACACCGGATAACACCGCACACACCCCTCCTGCCACCAACAGGTGCACTTGAGCTGCTGGAAGAGAAAACGATTTGGGAAACTGCTTTCTCTCTCTCACTTGCTCCCCTGAATGCTAATCAGCGGCGCCGGCTAAAAATACCCAGCAAGGCTGGCGTGCGCACGGCAGATGGGGAAAATGGGGGTGCTGAAAGGCTACAGCTTCCCGGAAGAAAAAAAGGACTGGCGAGGAAGAGCCTTCCTCAAGAACCCCTTGCCGGACTTGCTCGCTCCGAGGCTGAGGTTCCAACCCCTCCTCCACAAGGCCACTGCAGACGCTCCCCAAGAGGTCGCCAGGCCACCCTCTACCGGGGCAACTGACGGCACCAGGCCCAAACCGGCTTCCAGCCCCGGCGCTGCAGGCGCTCCCGTACGTGGCGTCCCGAGGGTGCCGCCGTGGCCATTCGTCCCTCGAGCCCCGCCGCCCACGGGGTGCAATCCCACAAGGGTTCACTGGCGCTGCACGAAGCAAAGAGGGCTGCCGGGGACCGCCGCCCCCGCGGGCACGGAGGACCTGCACCGGGCAGTGCGGCGTGGGGGGCTCGATCCGCTCGCCCGCTGCATCAGAGCCGCCGACACCGCAACGCGGTCACAACGATGCACGGCGGTTCGCCGGCCTCCTGGCGAGCGCAAGAGCTAAGAAATTAATAAATAAAAATTCGGAGAGGCAGAGAAGGCATTAACACGGAG